>VZTD01004241.1:283333-332852 GCA_013397725.1 Rhagologus leucostigma | reverse complement strand
CGCCTCCCGAGCCGCCCGCTCCGCGAGTGGGGAGCCGGGGCGGTGCTGGGGCCGGCGGGGAGGCGAGGCGGGATGTTGGGAGGCTGCGGGGGCTGCGGGGCTCTGCCCCCGCCCTGGCACCGCGGAGCCGCTGCGGGCGCGGCCGCAGCTCGTCGCGGCTGGCAATGGTCACGCTTGTCACCCGGGACCAGGCTGGCCTTTCGCATCGTATTTCGTGTCTGTCATATTGCCTGGGAAACTTCCCCAGCCCGATACAACTTCGAGCAAAAAGGCGAAAAAGCCCGAGCCATTTCATTTAATGTTACAGCTGCTGAAAAACACAGCCCGGCAAGTTCCTCTTAAAATATAATTGCAACATCACTCCTTTAGAGGAAGCGAGACCTGGAACATAGGACCGCAGGGAAAGCAGTTAATCTCTCCTTTTGTGTAACGTGGGAAAAGACTGGGCTTTTCTGTGCCGTAGGACTCTCCGCTGGGAGGTTTGATGTCTTTTAAAGTATTCCGAGGCTTTTCAGAAAGATTGTAAGTGGGAATTTCTCCCGTAAGGCTTTAATCCAGGGAATTGTAGATAAGGTTGGGTATTGGAAGAGTCTGCTGTGCTGTTTTTCTGTCATTTTGAGTAGAAAACGCAAATGAAACCATACTGGTGCTGGACGTGTCTGGTCTGAAATTGGAGTATATTCACTTGCCAGCCGATGGTTCTGACACCCCTTTCTGAAACTTGTGTGCGCTTTCTTCTGCGTTTGGCTCTACTGACCTTGCTCAGCAGAATCCTTTGTATTATTGCTACTTCCAAATCTTGTGTAACATCTGCCGGTGCTATAGAAGTAGATAATGTAGTTAGGGTTTTGGATGTCCGTCTTTCTTCCTGTTTGGTTTTTCTCAGAGAGACCTTTTTGAAACCCGGAGACTGAGATTAATGCTTTTCTTTTTTTCCCCCTCCTTCCAATTCAACAGATGCAGTTTATGTTGCTTTTTAGTCGCCAGGGGAAACTGAGACTCCAGAAGTGGTATGTCCCATTATCTGACAAAGAAAAGAAGAAAATCACAAGGGAACTTGTTCAAACAGTGTTAGCCCGCAAACCGAAAATGTGCAGCTTCCTGGAATGGAGAGACCTGAAGATTGTCTACAAAAGGTGGTTCTGTCTCACTAACCTCGTAATTGCCATACATTACAAACGGTGTATTAAGTAGCAAGAAAATAATGAAGGTTGTTTCTGTTTTGTTGGTTTTTTTTTTTCCTTCCCTCTGCTGGCTACAGAGAAGACTGACTTTTCCCTTGAATCTAATTTGATAACCAAGCAGGAATCATTCATGTGTGGAAAATCACTCATGCATTTAGAAATGTACTGAAGAAAAGAAATGAGCTTTCCTCCTTTCATAAGGAGTGGCAGTTCTTCTTGGTGCTCTGTTTAGGTTCACACAGCTTCACATGCTTCATATTTGTACATATTTCAGAATTAATAAGTGATTAAAGTGTTACAAGTATTTCCCTCGAGCAGCAGGTTCATAAATCACCTGAAAATATAACTTGCTTTTAAAGGCTCATAGAAATAAGGAAAAAATTTTTCAAAGTACCTGGTTTGGTTTTTTGATTTTTTTTTTTTCTTTTAAGTACAAAAAGAGATTTTTTTATAATTAAAGAAGTCATGGTTAGCTTTCTTTTGGTGGAAGTACTGTATAATTTTCTTGGCAATAATTTCAGTTTTTAGTTGTTCTCTAACCCTTCTAGGAGTATTTGGCAATCATGTTTTAGCTTTTTCTGATCTTTAGAACATACCACAATGGAGTGATGTGAATATAATTTTTCTCCAGAAATAACAGTAATCCTCCTGCTGATGTGGTAGGTTGCATCTCTTCCAGCTAAAGGTGGTGCTCCAAAGCCTTGAGTTATCTCTCTTCCCTGGTTAGTTGTAAATTTCACACGGTTTATGCATTCTTGTTTTCTCGTGGAGATGGTAGATAATTTGTGCCCTACAGTAAATATTGTTTTATTCCCTGTAGATAGGACAGAAAGAACTGGACCAGAAATGAGGAGTTTGTAACTTTTCCAGGATAACGAATGAGTAGTATCAAATATGTTTAGATGTTTTAAGTCCTGCTCTCATATATACATTGGTTTGTGTAAATAGATGTGTGTGAGTATTGCTGGTCTGTCTAATGCATGTAGTTCTTCACCACGAGGAGGAAAGAGGAGAAACAATGCATGAGGCTGTGCTGATAGCATACGCAGTTTCTTCTCTCTCTTGATTTCCTCACAAAACTTCTTGAACATGTATGTAGACAAGCTTGCTCAAACACTTGCTGTGCTTCCATCAGTGATAATGCCTGCAAGTGCTTTTTCAGCTGGGCATTCATGGGACTAAATCAGAAAAATGAGGCATGAGTAGGCCAGTCTGTGTCCTTCCTTACCCGGTCTTGAACCGCAGTCGCTGTTCTTGGGATGATTCCACACAGCTGCTTTCTGAACCTCCCTGTTTATTGCTGTTGACAACTATTTGCCATGTCCTTTTGTGTCTAGGGAGCTGGTGGAAATTTGGGTAGGACTCTTTGAGGTGCTGAACGTTGTGGTGTTCTTGCATCTCAGTGGTGTGTTGGGGGTCCCATGGTCAAGGAGAATGAAGAAATTTGCTGAGAGATGTCTATGTCTGGCTAAAAATGGTCTAAATGCTGCAGTCTGTCTGCTGGACTGCTGGTGTGCACAGCTGACTGCAGTAGCTTATTTCACTCTCTGCAGACCAATCTGGCACAGAGAGCCTATGAAACTGCTAAAGATGAGCTTGTACCAAGCTAATGAACATCTCAACTTTTTTTTTACTAAAACATAACCAGAAGGAGTAGGTATAAGAGGTGATAGTTTAAATTTCTGTATCTGATAACACTCACAGTTCTTAGATTTGTGGGGCTTGCTCCCATCATTGCACCATAATTAAAGATGATGAGTACCAGCTAGTATGATTTCTTTGTAAAGGGTGACTTTTTGTAGCTGAAAAGGTGGTGGCTAAAAGAGATACACACCAGAAGGAACTTTGTGGCTTGTGAAATTGCAAAAGGTGCTCCCAGTTCCTCTTGAGCATCTCTAGAGGATCTCTGTTAAGATTTGTTCTTGTCTGATCTATTGCTGTGAATGATCTGAATCTGCTGGTGCAAATGCTTTTCAATATAACTTATTAAAGTATGTGCCTATTATGAGTCTTAAATTGTTGACATTTAAGTGCTATTTTTGTTTTTAGAGTGTGTTTATTGTTCACATGTAGGAGAATTGAACCTAGATATTGCAGCTCAAAGAATTGTTGGCAATATTAGAAGTATATTCAAGTGTCTCATTGTTGTACCTTTTTGCAAGAACAAAATGAACTTAAAATGCAAAGTTGGCAAGACAGTAGCCTTAGCTTCCTTATGATACTTAACATTTATTGGGACTGCTGGACTGTTCTGATTAGCTTCCTTAGCTCTGTAGCATTTCATCTTTATAGGATGTTTTCTGAATCTTCAAGGAAATAGATCTTAAAATTAATCTAAACGTATGTGATGTAGCTTTTATTTCCCTCTGGTTTCATACGTATAGCATTTATAATGGTTGCAACATAGGCTCAATCATTGCCTTCTTAAATTCTTTTCCTTCAGCACTACAAAACACAGATGGAGAGGTGCCCAGTTTTTGTTGTGGTGTGTGAATTGGCTTGTATTTATTCTGTAGCTGAAGGTAGTTTTTCAGGCTGATAGACACCAGAAGATTAAAAAAAGGGATGTGAACTTCTAACTTCAAGAAGCACAGAGATTTGAAGTGACTTTCTGGGAAAACAAAAAATTAAATATGGGAAGCCAACAACAATTACACTTCATGAAAACAGAGGGGCGGTCATCTGCAGACAGCTGATGAGAAACTTAACAAACACAATTGATGTGTTTGCTCTTCACATTTTGTCGTTTAAAAAGTAACGTAGTGGTTTTGGAGCTTATAGGGTAGAAGTTCATGCAGCTTTACCCCTGTGGCAGAAAAAATGTGTTAAATGTTAACATTTCTAATTTTGCTAAAAAAGGAACTTAGGTTGTGATTTTTTTTCTTTGAAGACTTCTTCTGTTCACTATTTTAGCTTCTGGCAATATGAGTTATTTTCATTGTGTAGTATATTGCAGTCAAAATCAGAACTTAGAGAAAAACTTATTTTATATAAATTTCACTTTGTTAGCATTTGGTGAACTGCATTCATGGGACTTAGTTATTGTTGATTAGTTATTTGATTAAGGATTGTGGCTTTGCTTTTATGTGTCAGTTTGGAACTGTATTTGGAATATGATATTAGGAAACTACCATAGCTTTTGCTGCTCTTGATGTGGCAGTTGTCTTTTACTTTTGCACAACATAACCATAATCAGAGGTTATGTTAAAGACTTAGAGCAGAATAAGTTTTAAAACTTTCTTTCTACCCTCCCTCCACTGAAAGAAGCAATGAAGGAGCCCATAGTGCAAGTATTGTGCCTCTTAAAGTATTGTGAACTGAAGGTACAGCCATGTGGTCACTGGGATGTGCCCAGCTGTTGGCATGATCCCTCTTTTTCCTTACGTATAACTTAGCAGCCAGTTGTTCCTCCTGAAAGTATTACTATGGTGTTGATTAGGTAGCTTTGTAAAACTGGCTGAATACAATGATTATGGTGAATTAGGTACTTGGGCTTGATAATTTTAATTAGATCAGGTCTTCTTTGTACAGGGTTCTAGTTTGTGTGGAACTAGGAGGACTTCATTATCAAGAAGCAGCAGCTTTTTCTTAGAGAATTAGCAGTATCAAATTGTTGTTTATTTTGAAACTGCTGGAGGCTATAGCCTTGCTGAAATAAGAAACTGGAAAAGTGCTTTGTTTTGGTAGACTCTGTCCTGGAGTCTCAGAAGTTCATGTTTTATTAAAGCGATGTGTAAAATTCTGGGACGAGAGAAAAATCTTTTGTCAAGCACAGCTTATTAGTGGTCCCAGTTTTCATTGGGTCAGCTATCAGGAGACCACAGATTCTTGGGCTCCTTAAGCACTTGTCTGCCTCCTGGTTGTCATTTAGAGTTCGGTTCTGTTCATGCCAAACTTTGTAAACTTTAAACTTCCGCAATTAGGATCTACATGCAAAGTGACTGAGATGCTGACAGACTTACGGCTTGTTTGCAGGTTTACCTGGTGACAAACTTCCAGGGGTGACTTCAGGCAGGTGTTCTCTCATCTCAAAGGAGAGCACCACTGAGCTGGTAGGATTTGCAAGTTGTGCTCTGCCCACAGCGACCTGATCTCTAAGCAGAGTTATTGAACCTGGCTGTGAGAGCAGAAGAGAACTCTGTTGAAGCACTGCTTGCCTGTTTTGAGGCTTCCCACTGCTGCATTATTGCAACTCTTGGGGGAGAGATGCATGGATTTGTTTCTTATAAAAAAAAAATCCTGAGGCCATGTGTCTGAAGGCAGGAATTTGCATAAGTATTTATACCTGCTGTGTTACCTTTTTGTTCTTTAATCCTGTGTTACATTTTCAGGTGATTTTGTCCAAACTGTTTTTGGTCTCTCTGGTTTTGGTCCCCTTTCTGATAAGTGGAGGATATTTATCATAAAATATTTCCGTAAATGAGGGTAAGCAGTTGAGTCTGAAGATTATTTTAATAATATTTAATGAGATAAAAAAAGACCACAATTGCAATAGGAATAAAAAAGGCAGAATGTTTCTTACAGAATGCACTTCATTTACTTTTGTGTATATACTTTTCTATCAGGGTTTGCCTGTTTATTGGGTGCATTTGAAAGACAGGTTTCTCTCAGGCTCCTTAGGAAGAAACTGTTTCTGCAGAGCAGAAATCTTTTTGAGCCCAGGTGGTCTGCTTGTCTTTGTGTGGATACTGTCCGTGTAAACTTCTACACTTGACAAAACTTCCAGTGTCTGTTGTGGATTATAAGTGGACACTTTTTTTCTGAAGCCCTTCCTGCAGGGGAAAAAATTATAACAAACTATTCCCTCTGAGAATTTGGATCTGAAGCATTCCTTTGTAGTATGTTCATGCCCTTTGGTATGATGCGTTTATACTGTTCTGCCATTTGCCATTCAGGCTTATTAAATCTGCGTTTGTTTTCTTTTGTTGAGTAGTGATCCATTAGTCATGGTTGCTACTTAAAAAATAAATATGAAAATATTCTCTGCATATAATAATAGATATCCAGGCCTCCATTTTGTGTTGATAGCCACTGAGTAGTTTTTGTTTCTTGGTGTTATTTCTCCGGAACTGCAGTTGGCAGAGCTTGAATGTGCAGTCTACTCGCTAGCTGCCAAATACAGTCTTTTGAAAGTATGTTACGTTCTCTTTTAAATGAGGACACTGAGAGCAGACCATTTTCTGGGGAAGTATTTTATGTTGGTCTCCCTCTCTCCCGTCCCCCCTTCTTTTTCCGTAAAATAGTTCTGTGCATCAAGAGAGACTTAAGTACTAGGGGATCACAGAGGAACTGTCCCGTGTGGATAAACTTAAAATATCTGAGTAAAATTTGATTTGATAAGGTCTACTGGTATGTGGTTCAACTTGTGTTTAAGCACTGTAAGGGAACAGTTTAACTGCACTTGGTCATAATCAGTGCTGCTCATCTGAAGGTGATGAAAGCCTTGTTTAGATGGATTTGGCATGAGTGCTGGTGATTAGTGTAAATGTGAAATAATGTGTCAATGCTCTTTTTTGCTACAATGAAATATGATAACATGGAGCTTGACTTATAAATTGCTCAGTAGGTTTGAAAGCTTTTTTTTCTTTATAATATTTCTTTCCAATACTTCTTAAAATAGTTTAGGTTCCTTATACAGATTGAATCTTGCAAGCTACTACAATGACTGTAAATGTCCTTGAAAGATTAGTGAGGCATAAACAGAACAGTGTAAAATCAAACAAACTGTGCTCAGATAGGACTTCAGATGAGCTGATGAAGCCCCGTGGTGAAGAGATGAAACAGCGAGGGAATGAAAGTATTTCCCTTCAATGGAGTTGTCTTCCTCTCTTCCCCCATCATGTTTGGTGATAGGATAGGCAGTAATATTTTATAGTAGTTTAAAGATCTTGTATAAAAGCTATTCTGATTAATCTTGCAGGTTGAAGCCGTAGCAATTTGATTCAGAGCAGAGTGGGAGCAGAGGGGACGTTTTCAGATCATAAATGGTACTGGATAGGCATCTAGGAGACAAATTTCAACAAAGCTGAAAATACAGTGGGGATTTTTCAGGACTTCTAGACAAAAAGTCTGACAAGTCCCAGCTGATAAAATATGTATAATGTTTAAAAGCTGCGTGGATTTCTCTGTATCGGAAACAAATATGCACCTTAAACTTGGCATTCACATCTGAATGACTTCTTTTTCAGTAGGGCTGGCTACTCAAGAGTGCTTTATGTGGCCTAAAGAGGCAAACAAAAGCTGTTTCTGGTTCATGTAAATTAGCAGTTCCAACAGGTGGTACTTGAAATCTGGTTTGCTCCATGTGTGACTGAAAGGCATATGGTTTTGGCACGTTAGAAAAGACTAAATGGGATTTTCAGCTTTCATTCCTTCTTTGGTTTTTTATCAGCTTTTTTAAAACATGACTTGAACATATGTATGGTAGAGCACAGTAGAATTGGATGGTCTTTTGGTTAAAGTGGAACTCGATCATATCTGAAGTTAAGAATACTGTCTTCCGAGATGGAAGTGGATTGCTAGAAACTATTTGATGGCCTCTCATCAGTCTGATGCCAGGACAGTTAGTAGGAATTGAGCTGTTGACTTAGTGGTAATTGAGGTGTATGACACTGGTATTGGTTTTGGAGTTTTTTGAGGTTTTTTTTTAATTCTCTATATAGACCACAACCTAATTGCTAATTCAGTTTATCTTTCTCAAGGCATTTTCTATGGCTTTTAATATCTCTGTATAGCTTATATGATTAAAGTTTAACATTGGATCAGTTGATTAATACACTAGTGTATGGATGTTACAGAGAGAAGAGAAAGTATCTTATCTCAGAACTCTCCCATGATGCCACAAAATCAAAGATATTTAGTTTTCCAACCACCTCCTTGGCTATTTTAGTTCTGTCAGCTAAAGGATGGCAGAGAGTGAAGTTGTGCTTGACTCGGAGACATACCTCGTTTGTACATATGTGTCTTCCGGTCTTTTAGCCATTCTTTAGTAGGACTTGCTTGGTTATGATTTGGAATAACAATATGCTGAGCTTGAGTATGAAGAACTACTGAGAATGTGATACTGCTCAAGTGCATTCATTCTGCTTATGCTCGTATGCTAACATCAGGATTGTTTTGTTATTACAGATATGCAAGCCTCTATTTCTGCTGTGCTATTGAAGATCAGGACAATGAACTAATAACTCTGGAAATAATTCATCGCTATGTAGAACTTCTCGACAAGTATTTTGGCAGTGTGAGTTAGTTTCTTTATTTTGTAATTTTTTGCCCACAGCACTTTACAGGAACATAACCAACTAGTAATTAAAAAGGTGCATTTAATACATTTTGTGTGGCTTGCTTGGCCAAACTAAACCAATGGTCCTCTATAGCTGTTAAAATACAAAATTAAGTTATTGATTCGGAGAAGAACTGTTATGAATCTGGTGTTAAGTGCCTTTATTTATTTAATTTATTTATTTAATTTCACAGTAGTTTCACTTGGGGTCAGATAAAGTCTTACTCGTAGCAGCAAGCTTTTCTTCTTCCTAGCACTGCTCTAGTGTGAGCACTTCTTACATGTGCTTCCAAAGGAGGCAGTTGGTTGTGAAGTAGCAGGAATGGTTAAGGAAAGATGAGAGACATCTGCTTACCCAGACAGCAAACACAAACATCTGTCGTAATGTACATGAGTACTCCTAGAAGAACTGCTGCTCATTCTGCCTTCATTTGTAGTCCTTCTGACTATGGAATGCACAGACTGAAGAAGAAATTTGAGATTATTCGTTTTCATATCTTTCTGTAAGATTGTGTGAGCTGCTGTTGGATACTGCAGGCAAGAAGAGAACTTTATAGGGAATATTCTCTTGCCTCTTGAGCTGTGTCTTACAGACTGCTGTGAATTGAACCGTTTTTAACAGTGAAAGCATTTTTCAGAGGTTGCTGGAGCTGTTTTAAACTCAAGCGAAAAATACGATTTTTTTTCCTTCAAGGACTGATTTTTATTGTTGCCCAAGTCCTTACAAGGTAACAACCTTAGGCTGACGTCTTGATTTGGTAAAGTTTGGTGAAGCTGTGAACAAGTTAAGTTTTGTGAGAGGATATACCTCAAGTGAGAGTGTCCTCCCACTTAGCAATAATGCTTGATGTTTCTTTTAGGTATGTGAACTTGATATCATCTTCAATTTTGAAAAAGCCTATTTCATTCTGGATGAGTTCCTTTTAGGAGGGGAAGTTCAGGAGACTTCCAAGAAAAATGTTCTTAAAGCCATCGAACAAGCAGATCTTTTACAGGAGGTAAGCAAATCCAACTTCTCTGGCCAAAGTGTCAGCATGGTAGGCTGTGACTCAAAAACCTCCTGTTGCTCTAAGCTTGTAGAAGGTACTTTTTAGCATGCTTAGCATGTAGTTTTAGCTAGTTGTCCAAAGTGTGCAATAGGATAATGTTAGCTGCTCTTTTCGTTTGGTTTGGCATGTGTATGTTGTAACCTACTGTGACTTCGTGTTCTGCTGGTAAATGCAAGTGGCTGTTTCATGTTTATACCTAGATAATTGTAGGTCATGCTAATTTAACTTAGTGTTGTTCATGTGTCTTTCTTTTCTTCTTTTTATTAATTAGTCATTAATTTTTTTGTCATACCTCATGCATGTTCACTTCTTTACTGTTTCATTGCTGAAATCCAGAAGCTAGACTCTCTTCTTTGAGACTCATTCAGGTATAGTTCTAATTAGTTCTTAGACCTGCTTTTCTGCAATAGGCTGCTTACTGTGGAACATTTCTAAGCTGACAAAGCAGTAATAGTTGTGCCATAGAAACATACAGAGTAAAGTATAAGAACATTGTTTTTTCACTGTGAATGCTTTTGTTGTTATTACTGTTGAAGAATGACAGATTGCATGTCTACCATTTTTTTAGGAAACCTTTGATGTGAAGGGGTTCAGTGGTATAGAGAAACTTAATATCATTTCTCCATATTTTTCCATCCTATGCTGGTTATTTTGGGTTTATTTGATTTTGTTTGGTTTTTTTCTTACTGAACTGTACACTGTTAGACTTGGATGTCTAAATGGAAATCAAAAAATTCTGGTGTGTTGGGGGAATCATCAGTCTTGTGTGCAAGTCAGTGGAACATATGGTTTAACAGGGGTGGTACACTTTTATTTTTTAAAGTGTATTGACATTTACTGCCTAGATTCTGTATAGATCCAAGTTGCTCTATTTTTCCCCCTATGTGAACCTTCAATTTGTTATTTTGTCCTGTGAATTAATTGCTTAATTCTCTTACAAGCTTTCTGTGTTCCACTTGGTAGTCTTTTGTTGGACATAATATTAGTAGGATGGGGAAACACACGGTGTTCTTTACCCTTGTAGCTGTGTTTGTAATTCTTTCAGAGTACAGGCAGATCCACTGCACGTTAAAGTTCTTGTCATGAACAAGGACAGCCATTACACACAGATTTGCTACCCTATTTTTCTAGAAAGGACATACATCCACCTCTTCTTGTGTTCTAATTCAATTTTTTTAAGTCCTTCTTTACTCTTCGAAGGAATTACCTTAACCAGAAGTCCTGCTGGAGTTTACAAAGAGGGGAGAAAAATACTCTCTTAAAATCTTTTGCTCTTTATATGAAAACAGATATAACAGATTAGTTATATATTGCAGTTTGTGTCCTGCAAATGCAGTTAATTGTACGTAAAGTAGAATTACTGTATTCATTCTCATTGTTACTGTTTTTGAATTTTATTTTCACTATTTTTGTGGGGCTGTTCTAAAGAAAACATGTATTGTATTTCTAGGAATTCATTACTGATTTTTTTTACAAGCGACGAACATTCTCCTTTACAGAGAACATAATTTCATATTAATATTATGTCAAGTTAAAAATCTTATGTGAAAGGAAATACCACTTTTTCAATGTGAGACTTCTCCCTAGCCCTGGTAGCTTTACTTGATGACCCTTCCTTTCCCCATCTTTAGGAGATTTTCAGTTGTCACGGTTTATTAAATACTTCTGATTAATTTGAAGTATAACAGTTTATCACAGCACGACTGGAGTCGTATGTTGGACTTTGGTGTTTTTCATTCCTAGTTATATTGACTGTTGATCAAGTATAAAACTACTCCCTATATCTGACTTCTAGTTTATATACCCTGTGAAAGTCTGGGTTCATATTTCAATTGAGCTTCCAATAAATAAATTTGGACTCTTTTCTGTAGAAGCTTGGTTTTGTATCAACCCCTGCTATGTAAATGCTGAGTTTGATGGAGAGAGTTGTTAAAATAACAGTTTGTCACATCTGGAGAACTTTTGGTACTTTGAGTTAATGTCTGCTTCCCAGAATACTTCAAAAGTACCAGACTGAAACATGGTGTGATTCCAAAGGCAAAAGGTATTTCTAGCAGGGTTGTCATGTGTTTGTTTTTGACCATGTCAGATTTTAATTATGTGCAAGAAAGTGATTTTTATTTGGCCCTGAATACTCATATTGCCGAATATATACATATGTATATATTTATATATATACACATATATAGTTGAATACACAATATTATTAATTGAATACACAACATTATTAATTAGTAAGGCTACATGCATTGGTGTATGAAGTACCTTAAAGATGAAGAGCTGTACAGAATACTTATATAAAAGAAAATCACTACAGATACATTAAGTGACTATTCGTGTAATGTTAGGAAGAAATATCCAGAGGCACAAATTGCTGAGTAGTGAATTAATTCTTAATAGCCTTGCCTACTTGTATTTTCTGTGGAAGTTTTCCAGGATTTACTTTTACGTCCGAGGACCTCCTTCAGTTTGTCATTAAGTTCTTGGTGCTTTGAGGTTCCTTTACTAACTGCTACAGTTTGTGTGATTGAAATGCACCAACTTTTTAAACCCTTCTAACCTTCACATTCTTGTTAGTTCTTCAGGAATGTGCTTAGTTCAAGTATTCATTCCCTAACCCCTCCCCCACATTTATTACCACCTGCCAACTTATCAAGTCAGTCATCAATACTGGCAATGGTACCCAGATGAAGGGTAGTAAAAGGTAATTAACTCCAGTGCTTCCATACTTCCTTGTCACTCTGTTGTAGAAATGCTGCTGCTCAAAAGAATGCTGATACATGTTGCTGATAATTTTATATCTTGTTTGCTAGAGAGATTTTAAATACTTAACTAGTGATTACAAAGGCATGCACTGCTGAAAAGGTGGTTTTTGCTTGTGTGAACAACTCAGTTATACTGAGAGAAATTGGCAGATGCAGTGTGTTGTTGCATGAGTTAAATAGATACATGTGATGTGTGGAACAGCTAAAAGATAACCCTATGCATGATTTTGTGACACTTGAGTTTTTTAAGGCATGAAACTACCAATGATAGATGTTTTATACAAAAGAGAAGATTTGATTTATTTCTCTCAAAAGTCTTAATTGCTCTGGTTTTATTTGATGGCTTGAGTAATTCAGTATAGTGCTTGGAAGTTTGTGGTCATTTACTATGCTAAAATGCTAAAATCAAGGAGTTAATAATTCTAATATTTAAACCAAGCAGTTATGTATATATTTTAAAGCAAATCTGTACAGACTTGCTCATCTTCATTTGAAGTAAGAAAAATTTCCTAAACATTGGCTATGAATGAAAATGGTTTTTGTTGATTATCCTATGTAAATTTTAGAAAAGTATTTTGGAAATTATCCCCATTTTGTCCACCGCTATTCTTTTGTAGGATGTTTGTGGTTTTTTTTAGTATTTGATTGCAGAACATCTAAATACTTTAAAACAATCTATATTTTAAGAGGTATCTAAATAAAAAGGCCAGTGAGTCTGTCTACAAATCACACTTGTTTGTTTCTGTCACTACTTCACTAATGATCAAAAAACTAAAAGCTGAGGGAGTGTGTTTTTTTTTTTCTTAGGCTCTTGCAGTTTGGCCTCAGGCAGTATTTACTGGTGCTTCCACATGAAGAATAAGAGATAAGCTATCAATTAACCTTCTTTTCTTTGCTATTTCAAACCCTTGCCTCATCCTATATCCAGAAGGGTGCAGACAGTGTTCATGTTGTCTGACTTGCCTTAGATGCTTAGAGTTGCTCATAGACTTTAAGCTTTTGGTTTTAGAGTGAGCATCTTTGGAAATGAAACTCTGGTGAATTTCCTGCATATGCCATGAGAATTTTCTTCTTGGAGATGAAATGTGCTTATTGGAAACTATAGGTTTGAAGGTATGCATAATAGTAGGGATTAGGTTATCTTTGAGATATACCAAAACTCCTTCATTTTGTCATTAGCACTGGCAAAAGAAAATTCTGATATTTAAGCCTCCAGTGGGTGGCATATAAGGGATTTTGTCTGGTTTAGGAAACAGCCTTTGTAAGCAGCTGTTTCTTACCATTTTCCTAAGAAACTTACCATAATCAATGCAATTAATTCGGCCTTCACTTAAGGTTCTTTCTTAAATATAGACTGTTGAAACAGACTACCTTCCTAAGTTGGCAGTGGCATTATTTGCCTTGGCTGTACCTGTGTTCCTCTGAATATGCAACAAGAATAAATAATGGAATCTTTATGGTCATGGAGATCCAACTGCCTTGACTGCCATCTGCTCTTCATGTGTAACTTCCATGTCAGTTTCAGGTGGTCAGCTTTGTTGGTAGTTTGGTCGCTGCAGTTTTAAGACATGTATCAGCTTGATTTTAGTCACAGATAATTCTCACAATTATAAGTCACAATTACATTTTAGAAGATACATATATGTGGACCTGTGAGAGTTACTGTGAATGAGAAATGATAGATTGTTAGTTCATTATTTAAGGATTAGGAAATAGCTATGATTTTTATGGATTTGGAATCGCTCCCAACTCACAGAAGAACAAGCTGTAGTGTTTTGTTAGCTGATGCTTTTGTAAAATGCATTTCAGAACTCAGTCTTTGAAGATGTATTTACAGAAGAAAGGGGTTACAGTGCTGTTAGAGTGTTTGCCACTCTCCATGATACTCAAAAAGTCCTGGCAGTCAGATGCAGTCCCAAATGACTGGGAAAAGGGAAGCTTTGTACCCATTATTAAAAAGGGTAGAAAGGAGGACTCTGGAAACTACCAGCCTGTCACCCTCACTGCTATACCTGGGAAGATCATGGAACAGATCATCCTGGGAGGTGTGCTAGGGCACGTGGAGGACAGGGAGGTGACTGGTGACAGCCAGCATGGCTCCACCAAGGGCAAGTCCTGCCAATCCAGTGGCATTCGATAATGGAGCAACTACAACAGTGGGCCAGGGGAGGGCTACAGATGTCATTTATCTGGACACAGTTCCCCATAACATTGTTCTCTCTAAATTTAAGAGAAGTGGATTTGATTGGTGGACAGTTACATCCAAAGGATAGTGGTCAATGGCTTGGTGTCCCGATGAATTTCAGTGGTGTTCCTCGGGGTCAGTAATGGTACCAGTGCTGTTTAATTTCTTGGTTAATGACATAGAGGGATTGAGTGCACCCTCAATAAATTTGCAGGTGACACCAAGCTGAGTGGTGCAGTTGACACACGTAAAGGATGGGATGCCATCCAGAGGCACCTGGACAAAGCTGGAGAACTGGGCCCGTAGGAATCTCACAAAGTTCCACAAGATCAAGTACAAGATGCTGCACCTGGGTCAAGGCAATCTCTGGTGTCTGTGCAGGCTGAAGGGTGAACAGATCAAGAGCAGCTGAGAAGGACTTGAGGGTGTGCTGGTGGATGAGAGGCTGGACATGACCTGGCAGTGTGTGTTTGCAGCCCAGAAAGCCAGTTGTACCCTGGGCTGCATCAGTAACAGTGTCCCCTTCTACCCTGCTCTGATGAGACCCCACCTGGAGTGCTGCTTCCAGCTCTTAGGAACAAACCTCTAAAGACCGTGAATTTGATAGTAGCAGACAGCTCTGTAAACCTTGATACTTCTGTATTTTTAATAGATAATTTTTAACTGTCCATCTTGCACTGTGTGGTTGGCTTTCCTGCAAATACTTACCAGATCATACTCTCATGTTTAAGGTAATAGGAAGTATTCCAGGAAATGAATAGCAGAACCTGCATCTCTTTTTCCCAAGTACTAATGGGGGAAGAGGAGGCTAACACTTCCAGATTTAAATATCTTCTTGAAAAAGCGGTGCTGAGTATCCAGGAAGTTAGCATATCATGCTTTGACTTCTTCCCATGCTCAGTCTGATTTTTTTTTTGGTTGTTGTTTCTTTGTTTAAGTGTGTATGCATGTAAGATGTGACTAATTCTATTACATTACAGAAATCAAAATTAGAAGATCTTAAGACTCAACAAGTTGAGGAAGGACTCTTCCATATAAGTGCTAAATGTGCATTCATTAAGCTTTGCAAATTGAAACATCAGAAAGTTTCAATTATAAGTAAGACAAATTAGCATAAGCAGTCCTTGCTGTCTCGTAACTATTCAGTACCCTCTGATATGAATTCCAGTACTGATCAGTTTGCGAACTGTGAACTTGATTATTTATTGATACAAGCAATTCTTGTAGAACTGTTGAGGGTATATTAACAATACACTGAACTCTTTGTAGATTATAATTCTAATAAGGGTTTATTTATTTTCTATACTGAACTGATAGATTCTTTTCCAGAGACATTCTCCTGTCCTTAGCAGTAGAAGCACTGTGTCAGGGTGATGCAGTGAAAGTTTTAGCACTGCTGCATATGCCATAGCTGTTTTCAGGAGTTTAGTCATGTGCTTCTCATCAGTAAACAGTAAATTCAATGAACAATTGCAGAAGACTGCTTGAGAGTAAAGAGTATCTTATCTTCAAAATCAGGTGCTCTTTCTTGAATGCTCACATTAATCTGCATTTTAATAGAACAAGTTCATTGGATGTGGCAGAATGTTGAAAAGAGCAATGTTAATGTTTGGATCTTGAGATTGTGAGGAGAAAATTCCATTTTTACTCTGTTGTCTGAGAGGATGTGTCATATTGCAGTGCTACTACCCTTTCTTTAGAATTTTCGCTACCTGTGAAGATGGTTTTAGAGTGCCAGAGAATATTAGGTGAGAAGAATACGAATGTCCCCAGGAGGCATCTTGTTGTGTTTGGTTTTAGATTCTCATTTCTTTGTGGTTTTCTCTGTGTTGTGCAGATGTTGGGACACATTGCTGGTATGTGTTTTAGGGCTTTTATTTATTTTTAAGGGAGAAGCTACATTTTTGTTGCCAAGCTGTCTAGCCACAGTAGTAGTTCTGGTGATAGGTATCAAGATACAATAAAAGTGTGTATAGTAAATTTTATGCTGAAAATTTGATCTTAGAAGGCCAAAAAAAAGTCTGAGAAGACCTATTGTTCACAATTCTTTGAGAATTCTAAGTATGTTTGATTAACAGATGCATTGATTAAAGTGAAAATGTTGAACTTTTTGCACTAAGCAATATGACATGAAAGTGACTGCTCAGCAAGTAACAGTGGTGACTTAATAAATATGAATTTTGAATTAAATTGTTTAAATTACTTCAAGGATGATAGGTTGAATGAAACTTTTTTTCTTCATGCAACAAGTCTTATTTTAATAACAATGTTAATAATACTACTGTGTGACAGTTAATCACTGAATTAAATATATGTAAATTTGGTATCATCCTATCCTATTACACTCTCAATCTGTTCCAATAATGAACAACTGCTTTTAAGTCTCTTTAAAAAATAAAATCTTTGAATTAATATTCCTTCATGCATAACTGAAGCTTTCTAAAGAACTCTCTACAATTTACTCTTTTAAGGTACCATTATCCTTTACCCTTGTTAAGAAATGAAAAATGAACTTCAGAGTTTTTTAAAATGCATCTACTTGAAGTCTTTGAACAGATGTTTTCTTCTGATGCATTTCTGTTTGCTTTCTTAACAGTGGACTTTTAGGAAGACCTATTAAAATTATACTAAGCTAAAGAATAACAATAGCTGAAACAGATTTGAGCGAAATAACTGAATTTACTATTGTATATAGTTTAGAATATTTTTGTCTTATTTTAAATGTGAATAAGCTGTACATGATTGGGTGGATGTTGGGTTTTTATTTGCCTTTTTTTTATATCTAGTAGTTGGTATTATATTTTCACTGCTGCTTGATTTTGTTTGTAGAGCCAGAATGAAGACTGGGGAGGTTTGTCTGAGGATATCTTATGATTAAGAGCAATCTAAGGCATTAGCCCTTTTGACCCCATCTAAATGATTGGTAACTACCAAGTTTACCATTTTGGTGGCATGGATTAAATGGGTGCTATGCAAAGACTGCTGCACGTGTAATTAAGTCCTTGCAAGGGTAAACAGAAAATGGGTGATGGGCTTAACTTTCTGCAACACTTGCATGATGGTCTTTGAAGAGTGCTTTCAGTGTTTCCTTTTATTTTCCTTTTATGTACTAACCGCATCAACTTGAAATGTCTGACTTCTACTGGCTTTCTTTGGTGTTGATAATTAAGTGGGATAATGCAAGTTAGAGAAATGGATACCAAAGCTAATAACTAAACAGATGTTTGGCTTTGTTTACTTACAATCAGCCCATGTAAACATGTATTTATTGGAAAATGAGCTGTTTACATCTGCTGTGCGAAGAAAATGGGCCCTAAAAAGACTGGGTGCTGCTGCAATTGACTGTATATCAAATGCCGGATGCTGCATGACAGAACAAAGCTTATTTGCATATATAGTGCATTGCAACATTTTTTTGTCCAAAGCGTAAGTGGAGTACGTTGTGGCAGTCCTACTAATAAAGGTAAGATTTTAATTTGCATAAAGCAAGTTTAAAACATACATGAAAATGATTTACTGGAGAAAACTTAATTACTCTGCTGCTTATTTGATATAATGATAAACAAGTAGTTCAGTAAACAAATTGGCTTTTGTAATGTGGAACTGTGGTAGCAGATCTAATTTCATATGCAGCTTTTTAAATATCAGGATTTAGTTTCCAGATAAAAGAAAATAATTGTAGTAGGCAAAAATATTTGTAACATGTTCAAAACCAAATTCACGGTTGGTGTATGGGTATTTTCGCCATTTAAGAGTTTCCTAGTATATGATACAGCCATTGATCTGTGTTGGGAAGAGGGGAGCAGCCAATAACCTGCTTGCATATTAGACCTGAAGAACTGGGGCAGCCAACAAGTCATTTGCTGAAAATAATTTCTTGTATGAGCTTGGACATATTCTAAAACAACTGTAAGAAAAACCTAAGTGCTCAAGCTTGATCCTTACCACATTTTTTTCCCCAATTTTATTGCTTTTTCTGTGCTCTTCATGATAACAAGTTCACGTACAAAGAGTGTGATTTTCATGGTGAGGTTAGAATTTAAACTGTGCCTGTAAAACTTTCCTTGCGATTACAACTTGAAAAAGCTACCTGTGTTGTTTGGGACGTATACTACAGAGTTGTTACTTAGCTGTTTCTTTTGTTTATTTGTTTGGGTCTCAGATGGCTACAAAGACCAATTCTGGCGCATACAAGCTCAGGCTTAGAGAATCCTGTGTGACTCAAATTGATTTGCCTACAGTATGTCCCTCGGTGAATTCTGTGGATGGGCATAGTTTTAGTTGAAGAAATGTGCTTTGTCCCCGTTAAATTAAACACAGTGGCATTATCTGATGCCCATGGATTGCTACTTCTTGGCCTGTACTGTTCTCTGGAAGGAGTGAAGGAATAGTCGCTGTGTTCAGACCTTAATTTACAAGGTTGTTGCGGTTCCTCAGAATATGGACAAGTGGAGATGGCATCTTCTGGGCTGAGTGGAGAGGGACAGATAGATGGTTGCACTTAATAAGAGATGGGGAATAGTTTGCCTGCAGTAAGGAGCTGCAGTTTGTGTATAGGAATGAAGATCAGTTGTGTTAAAGAAAGATCTCCTGAGGTAATCGGGCAAGGGGAGGAGTTTGACTCATAGCTTTGCTGCTTGGATTAACCTGATATTTAACTAACAGGTTATACAACTTCAAATTACTTTAATCCTTGTTATTCTACGAGGCATAACCAAGCTCAGAATGAGTAGAATTTGGGTTTTTTGATGGCTGCTTTAGAGAGATTTTCTTGTAAACTAGGGTGTTGAGTACTACATGTTCCATGTGGCAGTTGTACTAAGCCACATATTCAGAAGTAGTCAATTCCGTAGAGAATGTGGTGAAATTTATGGTAAGCCTTGTGTAATATTGAAAAACCAGGTGAAATCTTTGTACATTCAAATTGTACTGTGTAGAAATTCTGCTTTCTACTGAGAGCATTTTACAGGTGGTAAAGTCGTGGTCTTGAGTCAGGATGCATTTTCTCAACACCCAAACCCATGCTGACAGTGACTCTTGTTGAGAAAGCCAGATCCATTCCTACTGCCACCTTTGTGTTGTGTTGATCCAGTTGCTCTGTGGTTCTGGGGCTCCTAGATTGTTAGCGAAAATTTGAGCTCACGCAGGGGAGAGCACGAGGGAAGTGCCAGGAGGAAGAAAGCAGTGGCATTGAAAAGGGAAGTAAAAAGCAGCTGTTTTTGGCAAGCCAGGACTTTTGCTGAAGTTGATAGTGCAGCTTAAATTACATCCTATTTTTAAAAAATCACAGTGTCTTAAGTGTTTTAAAAAGCCTGTGTTCCACACATCTTTGTCCTGACTCACTGTCTGCTGTGAAGTCCCAAGTCAGCATGCATAGGTGGGTTCTAATTTACTTGTCATATGCTGCACCCCTGCTGTTGGCCTGAGTCATAGGAGTGTAGCAAGGAGCTTCAGCAGCAGTATTGACTTTTGGAGTTTTCAGCTGTCCTTCCTCTCCGTCTTTCCTTTGTGCCAGAAAAACTATTTCTATGACCCTTCTGGATCTGTATTTCGGATCCATTTAAACTTAGCCAATTCAAATTGCTCATTTCTAAAAACACATAGTCAGCAGCTTTTTTTTCCATGTTTACAACTTGTGCCTGCACGCATTTGTCCAAACAATTGTAAGAACGCAAAGTGCTGCAGGACCGGGAAAGAAGGGGGATGCTTAAATGCCATTGCCATGGAAGCTGAATAATACTGGACGTGACGTGGCTTGTTGCAGCAGTATATTCTGGTCATCCCTTCAAAGAAAACAGCCCTGCAGTTTAAGAAATGCTTCCTTAAGCAAAGGAGAATAAGCGATGCAAACCCGTATCTGCAGTGCTGGAAGAAAACATTAATGAATCCTTATGTGCATAGTTTGGCAGTTTGCCAAACACACAGCCCCTGTCGGATTATCTGATCGAGAACTCAGTGATTTTTAATAATTTTGCCTCTAACTTCACAATACGAAGTATTCAGCCGTAATACGTGCTTAAAGCATTTGTGTTTTTGTGGTGGCGAGGTTGAGCCTCTGATGGATTCTTAGAACCATCCTTACTGCTAAAGGCTGGGCTGTCGATTGTTCCTGGCTCGCTGCGTAGCAACTGATTGGCACATGTGAAGCAGAGCCTCCCAGAGCGATTATCACCTCTGAGCCGGCAGATCAGAGTAGCAGCTAAGAGGCAGGAAGCGCACCTATTATTATCCGGTTATAGTGCACAAAGCTTCAGCTGATCTTTCTACTTCTGCTTTTGGGAGAGAGGCAGGCAGGCCGATGCTGACCTTGTCATACCTCTCTGCTCTGGGCTGCTGAGGTGATCTTTTAGAACCTAAGTCTGTGCATATGCTAGGATATTTTGCTGAATAACATTTGCAGGACAACTTGCTGTTTAATATTCCAGCTGAGAATTGTGTTGACTGATTTGCATCCATCTTGAAGATTGTTTGTTTTCTCTGTATAGGAAGCTGCAGACAAGACCTTGACTAGGAGTTGGCATTGATGAAGTATTGTTCTTTTTATTTGTTTGTGGTTTTTTTGTTTTTTGTTCTTTTTTTTGTAAGAGCATCATAGTTAATACTTGTCTTTGAAGATGTTCAAGACCTCATAAGCGTTTCTAGGTTCTCTGAGGAAACACTTTGCTCTTCTTTGAAAGTACAAATAGAATTTTGCAATAAAAATGCCCTAGTGGGAAATTTCAAGGCCAGGCTGGGTGGGCCCTGAGCAACCTGGCCTATTGGAAGGTGTCTCTGCCCATGGTACAAGTGTTGGAACTAAATGATCTAAAAGATCCCTTCCAACCCAAACCGTTCTATCTAAGAGAAGTTTCTGAACAGTTAGCTAACCAAAGATCGGTTATCCTGTTTTGAAATTGGTTTTTCCTGTTTTGAAATTGGCTTTTCCTGTTTTGAAATCCTTGAAAAGGCAAGTGAACAGCAGCAATTTCCTAAAGTAGCCGTTCATTAGAAGTATTTCCTAGTAACGATTCAGAAGTAGGGTGTAAAAGTTGCTTCTGAAGCATTGCTAAGGAAGTGCTTGTTAAATGTTAAACTTTTCCTACTGCAAAAACTTCATGTTTCTAAACAAAAACCCTCATCCTCTGCTCTTGATTTCCTCATAGCCTGCTTCTGTAGAATTCTTCCCAAACTTCTATACACTCCACGGTCCCACATCTTGTCTGTTGTTCGAGATAGGGTTTTGATGCTGAGTGAGTAAAAAAGCCAAGTCTTTATCAAAAAGTGGCAGTTGTAATTTTTGTCTGCAGTTTAACATGGCTTGCCTTCCTAGGCTTTGTGCTGGTTTTGATGGGAAAGAAGTTAAAACAATAACCTAAGCAGCATTTCCGTGAAAAAGAGGTCATGCCAAGTATTGCTGAAGTCTGTGTCACTGCCATGAGGTGTCGTCAGTAAAATGGCAGCACTGCAACACACTGAACTTGAGACAGTTTGGTGTAGACATAAAAATTTCTTTTCTCTTTCGCCTGAGGAAATAACACAGTTTTCTTGTCCACTACAGACATAAAATTGCAGCAAGAAAATAATTCAAGGTAGATGTTAGGCAAATATTCCAGTGGAGATGATAATGGAGCATTTAAGTAGATTGCCTGGGGCACAATAAAAAGGCATCACTGAATGGCTTTAATAGATGAAATATCTCTCAGGAAAGTTATAGGTATGCTGTTTGGGGGACTGGATTAAATGAAGTCCCTTCTAATTTTATATTGGTTATGATTTTTAATTAGTTTGGGTCATGACAGAGTTGGCTGAGAATGTCAGTTGGGTTGGACTGGCTAAATAGTTCTGTTTACTCAGACCAACTCTACCATTTTTGTAATTTAAGAAATCTCCAATGACTCAGGCTGACAATTTCAGAGAGTATTATTAGCTTTTTAAAATGAGTTGTAGACACAGATATCGTTTTGAAAAAGATTGATTCTAGTAACTTTAAAATATTGCAATTCCAGTGTGCAGCTTGTGTTGCAGAGCTGTTACTTTTCTGGCAATACTGGGATCTGAGATCTATGTGTTGGAAGTCAGATAAACAGGTTACATCCAAATTTTTATGTGATGATTTTTCAGAGGTGATGTTTCATGTTAGTTTGCCATTCTATTGTGTGTATTGTGCCTCTTCCCTAGCTCTAGATCAACTAGTTTATAAACTCATTAGATCTAGATTGTTATCTTAGACAACATCTGAGCCTGTGAAGCATGTCCTTGAGGTCTGCACATTCCCACCTGTAGTGGAAAGCAAGTGATTGTGGAATTTGACAACTGTCCATTCCCCATATTGTCTTTTCTGGTATTCAGCAGGCTAACTGCTCTGGAGACAGTGTAGTGGGGAACACAAAAAAACAAGTCAGTCATAGTTGAAACTTGTGAGATAGCATAGTTCTGTGATGGCAAACAATTTGTCAAAACTTTATTTTCCTTTCAGTTGTTTGTCAGGCTACCCACAGTGCCAGGCTCTCTGTGTGGGATGATCCCAGATGTCCTTGGTGGGGTACAGAGGCCTCACTGGAACTCCACTGTTTTCCTTCTCAGTATTTCTGTTACCACTTTGTATCTCCATTACTGTTGTCTTCCATTGAATCCTTTAGTTTCACCTCTACAAGGTCAGTCTATTGCTAGTCTAGTTGCAGGTGGTGTTTACATGTTCTGTAAACTAAAAAGCCACCAGGAGTGAAATAACCACTTTCTTCCTATTGTTATCTGACAATCTATCTTGCTTTATCAATAAACAATAAGTTTCTGTGAAGATGAGGCACTAATCCCACAACAGTAATTTTAGTCAATCGTCTAATTTTGTGTACCGTGATTTTAACGTCAAAGATAGCAAATTCCTCAAGTTGTAAACCATTGAAAATACAAACAGGGTGGAGAACACCCCAGAACTTTGTGGGACTGTGCAAGTGTGGAAAGTACTGAAAAGGTAGTAAGTGGATAAACATGAAATGAACACTTCCATGGTCTTATTTCTTGATGTTTACAGTTATGTAAAATGGGACATGGTCAGTGTTTCCAGGCCAAAGAGGGTGCTAAAGAATGTGTACGCACATAATCCTTGAATATAACAACAGTGGGTTGTAATCAGCCTCAAAGGACTGCCAGAAAAGGAGCTGCTCTCGTTCTTCTTTCTGTCCCAAGAGCTAATGTAAAATTAAGGAGAAATGTGTTACGAGATTCGACAGGCATTTCAGTGAAGACACCAACTTTGTTGGCTTCACATTTCCAGTGGTGAACACTGGAAGACATGAGTTTTTTTCAAGGAAGAGGGGAATTGTGTATGCAAATATTTCCCACATAAAAATTGGGTATTTTATATTACTGTATGCCTCTTTTTCAGTTGTCTTCATGAACAGTCACCAGTGTAAGTAAAGCAGAAGTTTTCCATAGGGACCTCACTGGGAATATTTGTCTGTGGAGGCTCCAGAAATTTTAGTTAGTGCTTTCTTCTTTTTTGTCAAGACTCCTACTCCCTAGTAACATATGCTATCATCATGCAAAGCCTTTTCCAGTTAGGAATATGCCTCAGTGTTTAGTTTTTAATGTAGACTGATGCTTTTTACTTAGGCCATGCGAGAGGTGTTAAGTGTTAAAATTCACATTTGTAATTATTTATTATATACCAGATTCTTTTGAATTCTAAAAATTATAGCATGTATCATAAAACTTAATTGCAACTTTTAAGAGTTATATAGGTGCTATTATTTTGTGAACTACTGGATTTGTAGTTAGCTTGGTCAGAATGACTTAAACTACTGTGACATGATCTTCAGATTACTGATGCTGAAAGATAGTATAAAAACTGTAGAGCTTCTAGGATATTTTTGTTGTGGTTTTTTTTGTATAAACCACAAGAATAGAATTTTAAAGTATGCAAGCTTGGACATGCAAATAAACTGAGATGGCACAGAGGAGACAGTTTTAGAAGTCCATGGGAACTCTCTCAGTTCTGTTTTAAAACTTCTGTCGTTCTGGGAAGTGGGATACTAAAATAGATTGAAGATTGTAATTGGTACAGGATCAAAGATGGAAACTGACATGCAGAGAGTTGAGTTTTGTGTGTTTTCATCCCAGATAAAGTTTAATGGGCATATATGGGCCTGATGCTCCTAAACTGCTGTTGCTGCATTAAAAATGTCATCTGTCTTCAGGGGACTGATTCTGATACATTGCTTTCTTTCTAGCTCATCTTTCAGCAGATTGAATACTAACATTCATGCCAATCGTACAAGAGTGTATTGAGTTCAGCAGCATAATCCAAAAGCAAAGAAAACTTTGAGAGCTGTATCAGATGCCTCCCTTTTTCTAAACAGACCCTCTTTCTACAAAATGTAGTTTTTGTCACCAGTAATGCCACCGCTGTACTACCCTGGCAGGGTGCTGCTCACAGCCGTGTTCTGGAGGCCTGGTACCTCTGAATGTGTGTTTTATTGGAGCAGATGTGGTGGGCGATCCCAGATGCCACTTAGCCCAGTGCCTGTCTCTGACAGAAGCCAACAGTCGATGCCTGATGCAGAGACAAGTAATAGATAGGGTGGTCCATCTCTGGAACAGTATCTGCTTCAAATATTTTTTGGCTAAGAAGAGACTCTGAGCTTACGTAATGAAGTATTTATGATGTGAAGTTGTTCTGTGTTGTTGGACACAGCATGCAAGTATGGGGGGGGTAAAATGATGATTCTCCCTACTACCCTCACCCTCTGGAAATCTAGAGTAGTCAAAAATACAATATTGTATTTCTGTATCAAATGTCCTTTTAATGTCAGAGATACAATAATGAGATAATAATTTTGTTTTCTTGCATATCTGTCCACCTTTCTATTGTGTATAAGAATATGTACATTTCTTTTGTAGCCACGTCATGAATACTTTAATGTACCAGTGTACTAAATGGCTTCATTCATCATGCATGCAGAATTTCAGAGGAGATAGACCTGTGACTTACTCATGACAGAACATTATCATCAGCTTGCTGAATCCAGTCATCTTGAATCTAATAGAATGCCACAACCATTCTCTGCTGTTGTACTTTCCTCTTCTTCCTCTGTTTTACAGTGTTGTCTCTTCACATGTCTCATTTCAACAAAACTTGTGCTTGTTGGCATATGATTTAACTTTTTTATTGTGTGTAAGCTTGAAGTCTTATGCTTAAAAGTTCTGTAGCATTTTCTGAGCTAAACGTCTATATACTGCAACACCTATACTGTAACGTTACTCAACCCACATTTATCTTTCAAATAGCTCGTGGTGGTGTTTAAACATAGGCTTAAAGTCTGTAGATGAAGTTAAGACTTGCAGAGAAAGTAGTGAAGGAGTGGTATCATGTGAAATGTGTATACACACAAGTATTAAATGATGTTGAATGTAATTCTACGTAGACCATGCATCTTAATTAAAGGTGCAAGTACCACTATCCCCTTCTGAAGACTGGCACAATAGTGTGACTGACCTTAAAAAAGGAGGGAGGCAGAATTGATTAGGTCGAAGAGAATGATGGGTAAACCTGAAATTAAAACATTTGTATTTAGATGTTCAGAACACTCTTGTGAGTAGTTTAACAGTTGCTGCCACTGAAAGAGAGAACAGTATCATAGCTTTACAAATAAATAATAGAATCAGAGAATCATTAAGGTTGGAAAAGACCCCTAAGCTTATTGAGTCCAACCCTTAATGGTTAGAGTTGGAAAGATCTAAGTCCATTAACAGTATATTTGCAATATGCATTCTTAAATTGGCATTTCCAGTTCTAAGTGCAGGCTGCCTTGTGTATTGGAGTACTGCCACGAGGGTGAATATAAGTGCATTCAGTTGAAAAGTGGGCAGTGAGAGGGCATGTAATGCATCCTGTTTGTAACCTAAAACCAGTGCTGATTCTGAAAATTGTTTCCATGAATTATCAAGGAGGTGGTTACTAAAATGAACCACAAACAAGCTAGTTCCATGTACTATATGTGGTAATGCACTACCTTCCAAATGTTAAACTGACATAAAAATGGGAGATTTAGGGGATTAGACAACAGATTTGGATTGGATTTGCAGCATTCTGAAATCTTAGAAAACAAGATCATAGGAGTGGTTTTCCATTTCCAAGTTTGCCTTTTTTTCTGTAAGCCATTAACAATGTGTTTGGATGTCTGGTTAATGCTGCTTTAGCCTGCATTATTTCATGCCTGTTGGCTTAAAATGCTGTGCATTGAGCTGTAATGAGATGCTGTTTTTCTTGTTATCTGTATACAGCTGCTTGCTTCTAAATGACTAGGTAATGAATTAGCTTTTCTGGCATGTTTGAAATAAAGTATTGCATGCACTTCTGTCTCATGTGAATGACTTTTTTCCTCATCTCTGTTCTGATATTTCAAATTTGTGTTGTTTGCCTTGGGTGATTCTGAGCTGCAGGTAGTATATAACACTGCAGAGTGTTTTACATAAGGATTGGATAAAATGTTTGACACTTACTAAAACAAATAATGTGAACAAAACATAATACAATTCATTCTATTTGTTTCTTAAAAGTAAAAATTGATGAAGTTATGCCTTTAGCAAAAGACATTAGCCCTTAGGTGTTCTTTGAGATTATATTGTTGATGAGCACATAAGGAACATCTGCTTCAAGGTTACTGCTTTAGTAATAAAAAAATTAAAATATGTCTGAGTTGTATGGGTGATGTATCTGTGGACAAGTAGCTAATGTCCTTGAAATAGGTTTCTTTTAATGGTTAGCCAAGGACCTTGATGTACTTGAAGAAATTTAGTGCTTAAGTATATGCCTGCTGAAAATCATCTCAGACTTTGGATTGGCAGTGAAGACAACAATACTAAACTGCTCTAAAAACAGTGGCAGCACTGCTCTGTATTTCTTCATAGCTATAAAGAACTTTGTTTTCAGATAACTTTGTAAATATCCTGTTTCACTCCTGAGTAACTCTTAAATGTCCGCTGCTGTCTAATTAATTTAAAACTGAAAAGTGAATTTATTTCAAATATTTTGAAGACCGTGAAATGCTTGAGAAGTTGTACTCTTTTAGAATGCTCTTGAGTTCTGGTGCCATAGTTAGTTAACAGTGTAGGGTTTCTTGAGTAAAATGCCTTACCTTAGTGGATAGGGGAGGTGTGTGTCTTCTGAAATGAATGCAACAAAAAAATGGTACATACCCATTTCTTCAGTCAGTGCCTCCTTTTGGGGATTTGTTAAAATACACATGAAAATCTTTAATCCTGCCATCCCGTCTGGTTTTGTCAAGGTTACTGCAGTTCTAAGAATATTTAAATATTGCATCAGTGAGGGGAAAAAAACCAAGCCAACACTACATCTTTAATACACCAAGTATCTTGTTTTAAGATTTAACTTGCATTTTTATTGTAATTTCTTATTTGCTGCTGGATTTTAGAAGCTATCTCAAAATGCTGAGAGTTGGCCTGTTCCAAGCTCTGACTTCTAAATGAAGTTGCCTTAAAAGTATCATAGCTTGTTCCTTCACTGCTGAATCACCTTATACATGAGCTGAATGACGATAGTAAACTTGATCATTTTATGTCACATAGTTAAGGTTGATAAGAGACAATGTTCTGATGTTATTTGCAAGGTTTGAGGTGTTTAATTTTGTATTTTACTGACGTTATTTTTCTAATAGATATTTGCAAAGCAGTTGAAAAATAATTAGTTGGCTGCCTTAACTGTTATCTGCCTTTTTTTTCTGCTGCATGACATGTCTTGTTTTAGGATGCTAAAGTAAGTTTATTCATACTCTTGATATTAAAGCTTTTGTTTTGATATGGACACAGTATCCCCTTTTATGTACTAGGGCACTGTTAATAGTTACGGAAAAGGTCACCTAATGTTTCCAGTTTAAACTATTTCTTTTCAGATGTTATGGAAGTAATGAATACAAAACTGATGATAATTCTTTGGAATTTGGTATTAAACAACTTTCTCTGAATCTAAGGAAAGCTTTTAAGATTAGAATTAACCTAAAACTTTATGCCTGGTGTAGAATAATAAAAGTCCTGTCCTAAAAACTCCTCCCTCTCTGAAAGGGATCAATTTGACACCAGGCAAACCAAGGTACCTTGACCTGGTTTTATGAATTAAGCATGTGATNAAAAAAAAAAAAAAGACTTTTTATAAAGATCTGAAGGGATACTGTATCTTAGTTGCATCAGTAGTTTCATTCACCCATTTATTCGTTCTTCCCTAACAGATTTTTGAGACCCTTGAAACAATTCACCGCAAAATTCACTGACTCCATTGCAAGATCCTTCCCCACCCCTCCCCAGTTTCTATCTGTTACTCGGTTGTGATTTGTTCCCTGCTGGTACATCTGAATCATTTTATTTTTATTACACTTAAGGGCAATAAAATCTACCAGCTATTCCTGTGAACCATGGCAATCTAACTAACAGCTCTTTGAAAAGTGCAGCTAATACCATGTTTGCAAACTGCAGTACTTCCATGTTTTCATGTTTTTTCAGCTTTCTTTTTCAATTCAGCATCTTCCATACTAACTCATGTACAGCGCCGCTCAATAGAAACAGTGTTCATTTACTACTGTCTCAAATTTTCCCTCCGTAGGAAGCAGAGACCCCACGTAGTGTACTTGAAGAAATTGGATTGACATAAATCTTCTCTTCAGCTGCTGCCATCTCAGTGTTTCATACTGTAAATGTTCACTGCCTTCATTGTAATGTTTAGCTAATGGTGTAAAATGCTGTTTGTCAGTATTACTGTTTTGCTAAGCTGCTTCATTCAGGCCTACAAGAAAAATATTTTTTTTTAAAAGGGAACAAGAAATCTAAGTTCAAAATTTATAAATGGAAGGGAATCGGATTTAAATTGACCCAGTGTTTCCCTTCACTGCATTTATAGGAAAATTGCATTTGACTTCGATAAGTCTACTGTTTTTTATAAGTGAACTTGACTTCAGGAAATAAATGTATTATTATGACATAAGCATAGTCTATCTAAATGAAAAGAAACTACACGGACAACTCCAAATATAAAATGTTACAGTGTAGAAATTGTGTTTATGCAACCAAAGAATTTGTTCATCTACATTTTAGTCACCACTTGTGATTATACTGCTTATTTCAGTTGTTGCATAAAGACTGGAAATATCTGTTTACTACTGAATTTGTCATTATACCAAAGAATCCTGCCAGGATCTGCATATCAAACTGGTAAAAACTGTTAAGGTGATAACTGCTTTTTTAAGAAAACTGATCAACTCACTAGACATGAAGGTGTATTTAAGTGTAGCTACCATAAGCAAAACTGTGCAAGTTACTATACTCAAAAGGGAATGCATGTAGGAGAAAAGGAAAACCAGCCCAGACCTAATAAGGAAACTGTTTTTAGGTCTGATATTAGCTTGCTTTGACCATGAACACAAGAAAGGAGGTCAGCTTTCTAACTGAATAGAGAGCTGCATAATGAAAATTGAATACTTTCAAAGATGGGAAAGAAGAACCTTTACAGAAGGGACCTTTTATTATTTTCTTTCAAAGTCTACCAATTAATTTGTATTTATTGGTGTTTTATAGTTATGCTTTATTGGGTGTATAGGTACCTTTAGGACACACTAAGTGTCAAAGTCATTTAACTGCTTTTCTTGATCAACACGTTAAACATGTGACACATCCCTTACAAAACTGCATGATGTACAGTTGAACCAACTACTTTGCAATGAGAGCTCTTAAACATTAGATTGTATAGTATATTCACTACAGATCATGTAAACTGATATCCAGTAATATTTTGACACTTCGAGCAGACTTTCAGTAATTACAAACTAAGTCTGTTCCACTTGAGGAAATGTGATCCATGTGTGGTTTTGAGGAGACAGTGGGAGTCTCCGCCTGGGAGTAGCCAAGTTCTGTTGCCTGTCCCCATGGAGGGAGGGCTGTCCCTGTCCTCCACTCCCAGACACCTCCCCCTAGGAGTTTTGGCTTGTTCACTTGAGTAGTGCCCTGTTTTCACAAAGCTTAGCTCTGGCAGTGCTGCTGGCAGCAGCACTTCTGTGGCCAGCTGGAGAGTGAGTTGAGTAGCACCTAAACCAAAGGAAAAGTGCAGCGTTGCCACTTTAAGGCCCCTGATCCACACCCCAGCATCAATACTTGCGGCAACAGAGCGGCCAGCCAGGGCCAGGCTGTGTGTGCCACTCCTGTGGCAGTGCTAGGGCAGTGCCTGTGAACTCAAGCCATTAGAACTTGTCCACGGATTCCCACTGTAGGATTTACACACAGATTCCAGATGACCAGAGACTGGTTTTGTCCCACGGCATTTCCCCAGTGCACAGTGGGCAGGGATAGATGAGGGTGGAGGGGTAGAAAAAGGACCCTGTGTTTGAGATTGAAGTGGTAAAATGGATTTAAGTCAAACTGAAAGCAATTTTATATGTATTAAATATGTTTTTAAAGTTTACACTGTTACTTGTATGTGCTTGGCTGGATTAAGCTTTGTTGTGATTGTGACAAACTGTTTGACCTCTGTCTGTCACATTGGTTTAGTTGTAATAAATGTCCATTTTTACACCATTGCTGTGTTTATATGTAATTAGTGCCTGTATTCGCAGAGGAAAAAAGAGGCCCACTCAGTGCTGGCTTAAAAAAAAGGGAAATTTTATTACAGTGCTTAACCTGTTCTTGAGCACTTCGTTAAAAAATGTTGAGGATACTGCGTCCAAGTTTAGTTATTTACATCCATTTAAATTGTAGAGAAAGCAATAAATTAGCAAGTTTTTGGAAAGCTTGCCACATGAAATTCATTTAAGTAGATGTTAAATTGATGGGGTAGTACCACTTCATTTGAAAATTAAACCACATTTTGAGAGAGATTTCTGGATAATACAGACTGAATATTCAGTTCTTTTCACAGAATTCTGAGCAAATCAATACAACGTTTACAAGCCTGGTCTCAACTAAAAATATGTCAGATGTATCTGTTCTCCACCTTTCTAAAAGAACTGAACTGCTCGATGTTATCAGCAAAAGCATGGGGAAAAATTAACATCTTTCGGCATTTCTGAAATTAATTTGAAATGAAATTCTGGTTTTTGAATTTCCTGTCTTGTGGAGAAGGGTCGGGGGGGCTAAATAACAAGTAAGAATTTCTGGATTGTTCAGGCAAGTTGATTGTTGTCTTGAGTGTCTTCAACTCCACTGACTTAAGTCTTTAACTGGAAGAGGCCTCCCTAAACATCTGTTCCTTTTGGTGTAAGGCCACAATGATGGTCACCCTGTGGCTGCCTCTGTTAAGTTCCCACCTACCATGGGTTATGCTTGTCCAGCTTGCTTTGCAGTCTGTCCCATGGCTCGACAAAGTGTCACCTGTCCATGTCACATCAGTTTTGGTTTTCAACCATAAATACTGAATTCACCTGATACATCAGTGCTGAGCAGGAGTATATATGGAATAATTGGGGGTGAAAGCAAAATGAGCTGCACTCTTTGGATGATGTAAGAAAGTAAATTAAGCTTTTAGGTTATTAACTACCATAGACTTCCATCTTTCATGTTTTGTAAGAAGTGCTGATCCAGGACAGGAACCAATAGCATCTTTTAGCAGGGTCTTGCATGTCTTTAGAAAAAAACCAAGTTATTTAGCACACAGGAATGTCACTGGTAAACCTGAGGGCAGTTTCCGATAGACTGAATGTGCTAATACAAAACCGGATGCAAAACAGCCATGCTGCCATCACAGGGCATAAAACTGGGAGAGGAGTCACTTGGGATGCATTGTGGACAATGTGCCCCATACACAAGGGCTGGGGCAGAGAGGGAAGGCCTTGTTGGGTGTCCCTAAGAAATGCCTTGCATTCAACACACAGACACATGCCACCCCTCCTCAACCCCTGAGAGGGGTTTGCTTCTCTGGACAGGCAGACAGGGAATGAAATCCCACAGAAGTGGCCGCTAGCTGTAGTTGGAGGGAAGGCACTCTGCTGTGAGGGGGCAAGCCTAGTTCCCTGATGCCTTAATTCTGCTGGGCAGCAACAGTGCCCGTGCCTACAGGAGTTCCCACTGCACTGCCGCTATTCCCCTTGTGCTGCTGAACAAGGCAGCATTGCTGCCTGGCTGGGCTGTTCCTCCTCCACTGAAGGGCAGGAGCAGCACCTGCTCCCCCCATCCTGACTGAAATGGGGTATCTGGCAGGCCCTGGCACTGCCACCCTGAACCTCTGTGTAAATGACAAATTACTCCAAAGCACCTCTGTGATCCCTGCAGAATTCACAACTGGAAAAAAGTATTTTGAAAGCTGCTGCTTTTAAGTAGTCGTTAAAGTCAAAACAAAACTTGGCCCCTATTAATTCACTTTATAAGGTCCTTTTCTGTGCATACGTGGAATAACACGCAATAGGAACAGGCTATTCCTTACAAATTTAAATCCTTTCTGTGTACTTCTGGGGCTTTTTCCCTTTGGGAAAGAAAATAATTAAGCTTAACATTAAAAAACTTCTAGTCTGTTTGTCTCTCCAGAATAAAATAGCTCACTCAGATAATAAGGAAACACAAAACCATGCATATAACACTACTTAAGGTTATGAAGCAGAGAATACTGAAAAATACGAACTCTGAAGTTAGAAAACTGGTAGAATCCCAGGTTTTATGCTAACAAATGCAAGCTAAATGTCAGATCTACAGCACTCAAATTCTGTGTAATAAACAGGCGGTGTGTGAAAGTGAAGGGCAATCACAGTCCTACGCTGCACAGGTACAGCCAGCGTGTTTGGGTCCAGACCTCAAGAAAAACAAGCTGAAGCTTCAGCCATTGTAGTAGTAGAAATAAAGTATATTTCAATTTTTACATGCATTTCTGAGCAAGTTTGGTTTTTTGTTTTTTTAAATACAGCCACTCAGCTTCCCAGATCCTGTTACAAAACTGTGGGGACAAGGAGCCTAATCAGTCACGGAATTCTCACATGGGTGTTAGTGGGCACTTAGTGTCTAATCCCATGGTGGCCTGGTTTGCTTATTTCACCTGACTGGTCACAGGTTCCCACCACCCCCTCCACCACTTTTATGTGACAGTTGATTTTGCTGGGATAATGCTCCACAACATCCGGCTGTGTGACGCGGGATGCACAGCATCTGCACAGGCACAAGTCAGCTCTCACACCAGAGCTGTGGGAAGCAGGCCAGCCCCACAAGTTACCAGCCTGCCAGTGGCGAACTGAACCAGAGTTTGCCACATGCTCTGCAAGTGACCCAGCGAGACAACTGAGCTTTTATGAAAAAAACAGAAACCTCAGGGAAAATTTGTTGCTAAGGTGTGGTGAGAAAAAGGTACATTATAAGAAACTGGCGGTCACAAATTTCTCAAATGGAATTAAAAACTTAGTGCTGTCTATCCTTTGAAATATGCCTTTCAAAAAAGTTGTTATTTCAAAAGTTATGCTATTAAATTACAACTCCTACATCTGTTAATAACTAAAACATTTAATCAAATTAACTAAGCTACAGCTCTGCCTACAGTTATGACAATATATAGTGAAAAGTCGGGTTTGAACTGAACATCACTTTTGTTGTATTACTCCATATCGGACAAGTTACACATGAAGAAAGAAGGAAAAATGTATAATCAGCATGCTAGGTGCAGTATGCATTTAGAAAAGCAAATATATATATATATTATATCCAGAAGCAATGTTCACTTGATCTTAACTATCCTGGGGACAAACATTCTTGCTGTGAGGAATGCTACTGGTAAAATTTAGATACCCAGATTTTCTAAAGGAGTTTATGTTACACTGTTGGGAGTTGTAATCAATTCCTATTTGGGAGCACTTCCTGCCTGCTTTAGGCTTCTAACTCATGGGGTCTGATCAGTTCTCTAAAGGTAGAAGCGCAGTTCTTTGGAGAGGCTAAGGACAGGGAATTATCTCTACAGACCGTTAGGGCACTTGCAGCTTCAGTGCCACAATGCTCTCTCCAAGTGTCTGAGGACACTGAGGTGCCCAAGTTAAAAACCTGAAGATAAGCCATGTGGAATGCAGTACATCTAACAGCACAAATCTTTTATTTAAAAGTGAAAAAATACTGGTAAGGATTTATCTAACTGCAGGTACTTTGCTAATATAGCTGTTCATTTCAAAAGAGTTTTGTCCCAGTAATTTCATTTTTAGGTACCCTACTCTTCACCTTGGCTGTAGGAAAGCAAGGCAGTAAGGTGCCTTAAACTGTTCGTAAAATAAACCTAAAAAGGCTCTAAGTCAAGTCCTCCTCTCCCAAAACCATAAAGTATTCTTTCATGTATAAACCCTTCAGTTTCTTCAGCCACTCTGCAGCCATCTTGATTGAGCCTTCACAATCACATCTTTGGTTCCCAGATGGACACTTTCCACCCCTCCAGCACAGGTTAGGCAGGTTGTTTTCACCTACAAATGGTGTGCAACCAAGAGGTATGCAAAGTATTTCTAACCTCACTCGAGGATTACAGTTGCATGGTCTCCACTGTTACTTGGGGATTAAGGTACTGAATAAACTGATTGTTTCTCTGTGTACTCGCTACTTGGTTTTAGTCTACTGCAGTCCCTACAAGCAATCAGCTCAGCAGCTCAGTCAGGGCAGAGAAAAATCCAACACTCATGACCAAAAAGCTCCTACTGGCGAAGTATTGTACAATCAAACAGTGATGTCTTTGAGATCCCTTTTCTCCAACTCATGAAACGATTATATTTTCTTTGTCTAGAAAGAGATTTCCCATAAACAGATGAAAAATACAAATGGCAGTCATCTACACAGACCTGCATCTGCAGTGTGCTGGGGTGTGAATTTACTGCACACTGGCTGTTCTGTACTAACTCCTTAGAGGGACAGTAAACACTTAACACACACATAACAGAAATAAGCATATACCAAAGAGGCTTCACTTCTCTATTTGTACTCAGTGTGCATCCAGGTGTTGCAGCAGTTCAGAGGGACAGAGTAGCTAGAGTACTTGACATTCACACCTTCTATAGGACTTAAAACTTTTAATTTTCTCAAGCTTCGCACACAGTAAACTATGTTCCTTTATTAGGAAGAAACATTTTAATGTGCAAGAACACTTTATTTGAAATTCAAATATATCTGGTGCCCTACTGGAAAAATTTCTTTGTCAGCTCTATTTTTATCAATTAGTGATTTCTGAAAGTAATTCTCACTTTGTTTTGGGAGTTTCACTATTTTTTCCTCTGCTGCTTGATCTCTTTTTACCCCTGCTCCTGGATCGAGAGGAACTCCTGCTTCTGCTCCTGCTGCGTGTCCGACTGTGACTCCTGCTGCGACTGCGGCCTCTCCTCTTCCTGCCCCTGCTGTGAGACCTCCTCCTCTCTCGACTTCTCGACCTCCCCGACCGGCGCCGCCTCTTGCTTTTGCGACGATTCTTTTTTCTCTCAGACTCTCCATTTCTCCGATAGGAATGGTCTGGGCTCGGGCTGCCCCTTCTCCTGGACCGGCTGTAATAGTCGTCGCGATGGCTCGATCTGTTTCTCCTCTCAGAGTTTTTAGACAACTGATGAGTCCGTTCAGGAGAAATACGTATGTCTCTATTGGCCTCCCAAAACTCATTGTTTGGATTTTTGAATACATGAAGAAAGTTGCAGTGTTTCCCTCTCGGACACTTCTGCCTTTCAAATAAGCCTGCAAACAGATTAGGGTTTGCTTTTTTATGAACCAGACCTGTTAAATCTCTTTCTTCATTATGTACCTACTGGAAGAAACTTAAAAAAACTGAATTTTGCTTCTCCAAACAGAAGAACATGCATCTGACCACCCATCAATTTAATTCACAAAAGATTAATTTTCACTGTGTACTTTTCTTGGAATTAGCTTTTTAAGAGCTATGAAGATTTGGTTTTAGCTTAGAACAAACTTCATTTTTCATTTAATTTCATTAAATTTCATTTACCTTAATGTAAGAAGGTAAATCTAGATAAGTCAAATGTTACAGTTACTGCTAAGAACTGCTGATAGTCCAGAAACTGCTGTTGCTTCTCAAGAGATAAATTAGCACTTCCTGTAGTTTCACCTTAAGATTATTATTTCCAAAGCTAGAATCCAAACCTTCATTTCTAGACCATGGTAAATCCACTAGAACAATTCAGACACTTACATGACATGGTGTACTACTCCCTTTCTTTCCTGGATCTACACAAGCAAGTTAGCACATTTGTCTTCCAAACAGAAATGAATACAACATTAGGCAGACCTGAAAGCTATGGACTAATCCCTCTTTTTCACTTCCATGAGTGAGTACTCTTTCAATAACACATATTCTCTTTTCCAAGACTTACCACATATGGCAGTTTTCCACCTCGTCACAGGACAGAATTCACAGTGAAGCTGTCTGCCTGCATACCATCGTCCACTGAACAGAGCCAGAGCTGCCTGACAGTCCTTCTCCCTTTAAAAAGTAAAAACAACAGACAGCATTACCATCACACAATTATTTCAGACACCCCTTACTAATTTTGGGCTCCCACTACAGTATGAGAATGAACTGCATGGATGATACAAACACTTCTCATTCATTACTCAACCCGAGAGTTCAGTTCTAACACTTGGTAAGACTGCGAGTACTTACGACTGGTACTGGACATACACATTTCCTCGCAGGTGAGGCTCATAGTTGCAACTGACCTGAAGGGATGGAAACATGAAGTTAGGGCAGTGGAAGGTTTATGCTGTACAGCAGCTCACACATTCTGAGATGGGCAATTCTCATTTATGACAGTTCATCCATATCAACTTAAGAGATGATTTTCTTCTGAACACTTAGTGTTAACAAAAAAAAAAAGGCAAAAAAAAAAGCAAAAAAAAAAAAGCCTTTCTGGCTTATGTTTGACTGTTTCCAGCATTATGCTTTGATTAACTCTGGGACCTTGGCTTCACTTAGTCCACAAGACAGCTTGTACTCCACTGTCTTGCACTTGTGTGGGCCAACCCTACTGTGCAACAGCCAAATCCTGCTCTGACAACAAGTAGTAGTACCCTCAAGTGGAAATGAGGGATTCATTAGAGTAAGAGACTCTAGAGCAGTGTTATCTTCACAGCATCTCTGTGAAAAGGGTTCGAAAAGCTGAAGACACCATCTTTCACTGTACAGTTCTGAAAAACCTTTTCTTTGTAATGATTTAGCATTCAAAGTATATCTAAAGCTCTCAAAAATACACAAATTACCTTTGAAAAAGCTTGCTGCTAGTTACAAAAGATTCCGAGACGGGCAGGTCCAAGCAGGTGGAACCCAGTTCTCCAGGGCAGAACTGCAATTCCAGCCTCTGTTGCCCACAGGCCTCGTCCAATATCCGCAGCAAACGAGATTAGCAGCTCTCTTCATCCCTGAACCCTGACTGACCCTCAGGGAATACCTCTTTGTATGCTGGATCAGGAAGGGGCTTCGGCCACAGTAACAAGCAGTTGTATAATTAAGTATTACAGGGTAAGAAGTCAAACTATTTGAGATAAACAATGTAAACACACAAACAAGTGAGATGATTTTGCCACAGCCATTTTTGGGTAGGAAAAGAACCCTAGTGTTCTAGGTAGTGTTATATCAGGATTTTCCAGATTCTGGAGCAGCTTCCCAGAAAAAACAGCCAGAATAAAACCTTGGGCTACACTGGAGAAGGAAGTCAGCTGAAAGAGGGGTGTGTATAATCTGATTCTAAATGGTCAGAGAGTCTCAGCTCGCTCACAGTTAAGATCCCTGCAGCCAACATGTTGTTCTGAAGCATCTCTAAAGTAGTGAAAATGTCCATGAGAATCACCTCGCTGTTGCACAATTGCCTCAGAAGCCAAGGAATGCCACACTAACAGTCACAGGGACCCAAGCAGGTGCAGTTTAGCACAGCTGCACAGAACACCGGTACAAAGCCGAGGACCTGACTTAGCTGATAAGGCTTTTGAAACCATACTCCATAGGGGATCTGCACCCTGTCTTCTAGTAGAGGACAGCCTGCTAATATCCCATGAGTCAAAATATGGAGGGGATACTCCACTCCTCCAAACAAGTGAAGGTTTCTTACCTATAAAGCTCATAATACAACTATTGAAAACTCACTCTTTCTAATTTCCTCTTGCTTGAAATGCTAATGCCATTTCAGTCCTGAGGCAGCTGTCAGTAGATGAACACAAAAGGAGAAAAGGCACCATGTGCCTCCTGGTGACTGCAGGAAAACACTCAGGAATGGCAAACAGAAAGGGAAGCTGCAATAGATTCTGATACAAGGAGATTGCACCATCCAAGCTGCATAGTTTGGGGAAACATGGGACTGTTAACACACATCATTTATCTCTGAGGTGTCCATTTACAGATCCCTCTTTTTCCCCGTAAGAAATCACAATATAAATGGGAAAAAAATCAGTACAAAACATTCAGCAAACCAAATGCACAAACTAAGGAGGGATGACAAAGCTCAAGACCATTTATGTAACTTACCTTTCTCTAATTCTTCCTCCTGAAATATCTGCTATCTTTTCAGTTCATTGTAATCTGATTTTATTTTACTCAGCCAGTCCTAAAATGATATTGTTTGGGTGTACACTCTAAATACATTTCATACCCCACTATTTCATTCCTTAGGCCCAAATACAGTAGCTCAGATGTATTTATGTTGTCTAACAGTCTTAGTGGACCCTCTGGGGCTTAGCACACGATAAGAAAAGAAAGGACTATGAGGGAAGTGGACTGTTGAGCAGTGTGAATAACTTGCAATATAGAAGCACAAGCTTTTGTAACAGTTCAGGGGAATGGGAGAGAAGATTCACCCAGAGTAAGATGGTGCTCTTACAGAGCAGTGATAAGTTTACAGGTGACGTGAGAGATGCACAGTTTGCTGTAGGGGCGCTGCATAGTTCCCTAGTGCACACAGGATTTAGCTGGGGCATGCTAGACAGAACTTCTCTCAAGGCTCATAAACCGCACTTAGATGCATACCTTGAATTGAACCACCTTCCCCACATTCTGAAATTCGGGAAGCACGTCCTCGTAGAACTCCAGGAACTGCTGGTAGGTCTCCTCGTCACTGTACTCAAGACTGGCATCTGTGTCATAGTCGTCTCTCCGGCACTGCTCCATGCCAAAAGTGATGAACATCCCTCGCACAAGCAGTGTCTTGCTAGATGTGGGGTAGTTGTGCTTGCGAGAACACCTGGACAGGTGTAGTGAAGAAAGAGAAGTGGAAAGATGGGCACTTTCAGCAGAAAATACACTTGTTGAAGCTTCAAACATTTGCCATTTTCACTTACAGTTATTGTAAAAGAAAATCCATTAGTGGAAGATCAAGATATTTCAATTACTAAAACAAATCTTTTGGAGTGAGTTTGTACATAACCTTAATGCTTCCTTAATGCCATTAACAAACAACATTCTTGCTTAAGAAACCACAACTACAAAAGCTACAGATACCAGTGTCACAATGAGAGCTGAACTAATTTCTTTTAGGCTACTAGGGTTAATGTGTTCCCATTTTCTAAAGGGCTTAAAAGATTGTCAGGAGTCTTTCTATAAAGAGATTTTAAAGCAAGTCCCTGCTCTTCTTTTTGCAAACTGAACAACTTTTACTGAAGTTGTTCTCATCATATGGGGGTGGAAAGCAGGAGTGAGGGAAGAACAGCACATTTAGACCTGCACCTGGATGAGTACAAGACTGGTATTTTTCCACTTCTAACAACTACAAAAAAATACCAAAAACAAGAAACCACACCAAACAACAACAACAACAAAAATTTCTTCTAAGTCAGTCTTATCTTGATCTGCATCTTCTTGGCAGCCATAAAAGTACTGGGTCTACCTCACTAACATTCTGAAATACAATTCTTCCCTAGACACCTTTAGATTCAGTAAGAACACAGATGTTCTCAATGTTTATTTCACTGTGCTTTGTGATTCCCATTCAATACTGCCCCAAGCAACTGGGTCATGCACTCTCCCAACACATTTCTCCTTTTCATGACATGACCAGAAAAACATCCAGACTAGTCTAGTCTCTTTATGTCACTGGACAGCACAGACAAACTGCAGGGGGGTCAGGTCTCAAAATGGGCAGCTACAACCTAGAACAACCTAGTTTCAACCAGCTAGGAAGTTTTTCTGCACCCAGTCAGTCAGAAATGGACTCTAACCTTCTGGTTAACACCTTAGACTTCAAAAAGCAAACAACAACAACAAAAAAATCCAATCTTCTAACCCAAAACTAAACCAGTAGACAATTAATTTAATGATTTTTTTTTAACATTCTAGAAGCTGCCTCCTTTTGCTGTTCAATTTCAGTAACAGAACACAAAATATTAAACCCAACCAATACTGTCTGTACATAAAATGATAGATTCACATGACAGAACAAAAGGAACTCCAAGGAAAATGAATGACCCAAGAATCCAATATTACTGCAAAATGTTATGGTTTGAATTACTGGGGAAATTGGTAGTAGCAAACTCAGGCAGTTTTAGCTTCTTCAAGACATAGTGAGCTTTGACAAGATTCAGCAGTTACATGTTGATAACACTGGCTCTTAGATTTCCACAGTTTGTTCCAACCCATCCTTCCAGTCCTACCCTAGCTGTACCAGTCCTTCAACTCAAAGACAGCACCAAATGGTAAAATGACCAGATTATGAAGGGAGCAGGTGTGTGAGGAAAAAGAAGGAAGATGAAAGAGAGGTAGCTGAGATCAACAGGGGTGAAAGAAGAAGAGCAGAATATGATGTTTCTCAGTATTTATTTTCCAAGGGTTATTCATAGTTCAAATGCAAAGTTCAAAGCAAAACTGAATTCTATGCAATCCATAAATAATCCATGGAGGCTATCGCCATTAAAGACCACTGAAACGAAAACACTGCAAAGATTACCAAGACGTAGACATTTGAAAAAAAATGCTGTCTGCAGTGACATAGCTGGTGATATTTTTATTATGGAATTCAACACATATTTAAGAATAGAAAAAAAAGATGTGAACTTGAAGTGTCCATATAGTTGAATTATCTTATAATTATCCACAATATCCATTACACTGGAACAAATTACTCCTAGGATAAAGAAAACTACAATAGCTGGACCACACACATTTCAGTGATACAAGTTAGTAAAATACCCTATTAAGTTTTTGCTGAAGATTCATGTAATAAATATCAGAGTCCTTCCCTGCTAAGCTGTTGTTTCTCCTTAGCACAAAAGAAAATCAGGGATTTTCCAGCCAGAAGCTGCATTTGGGTCATCATTGTCCCGGGTCGGTGATGAGCGTGTACTCCATAAACTCATTTATACTTCTGGCTTCCTCTACATCCTCTGGCAACCTGATTGCCATTTGTTTCATATGAGAAAGTCCTTTCCTTTGCAAAGCTGGTAAACATTCAGAGACACCTGACTAAACCGCAAATAATCATTCCCACCCTACTCCTGAGTTTGCTGTTCATCTACCACAGTCCTCCTCCATCCCCCTCTTTCAAAGCAGAATCTGGACTTGTCAGCCACTTCTACAGAAGTGCTGCTCATCTCTCATCATCCTGATGAGCTTCTCTGTTCTTGCCTTTTACTACACTTCCCTCCTGAGATAGGGCACCCTGTCAGTGTAGCAGAATCATGAATGAATGAATGTATCACCCATTTAAATAGTGAGAACTCTGGAAGCTACATGACAACTTTCCCAACTGTGCAGATTTACTTTAACTTACTTTAGTCCATTTGGGATTTGTTCATATGCAAATTAGAAACTATAAAAAACCTAAATCTGACATATCAGACCTGTACTAATAACAGACCACATACATTCTGTCAGAATATATCTGTGCATGTGTCTAAGCTAAGGAAAACTCAGTCTGACCAATGTAACCAGAATGCACCATCAATAATATGCCGTAACAATAAATAGCTCAATTCCAGCCAGGCAATGCTCTGCTCTCAATCCACATCCAAATACACAAAAGTATTTTATGCAGCAATTTTTCCTCAGTTTGCTTATGACCTAATTAAGTTGCCTCCCTTTCATCTCCCCAACACGCTCCTATCCTGGTAAATATTCAATGGATTACCTGTCTCCAAATCGGCAGGAACCTGTTTTAATATAGAATGGGCAGTTTGCTCTATCCTTCTCTGTTCCCAGATTCTCTGGGGGCTCTGGGTTATGCCAACTCACACCATTCTCCAGCTGTGGAAGAAACATTAAAATAGACAGAAATTAGAAAACAGTAAAGAAATGGAGTGTCAAAAATAAAACTAACAACTAAATTCACATGCAGTTATGAGCACTGTGTTTCTACAAAGCAAGCTGAACCTATTTAAAGCACTGTTTTTCAAACCTGCCCTGTGCCTTGGGTCTCATTTTATAGACCTGTGTCGTGGTTTAACCCCAGCCAGCAGCTAAGCCCCACGCAGCCACTCGTTCACAGCCCCACCAGCGGGATCAGGGAGAGAATGGAAGGGTAAAAAAAATAGAAAACTCATGGCTTGAAATAAAGAGTGTTTAATAGGGAAAGCAAAAACCACGCACACAAGCAAAGCAACCCCAGGAATTCATTCACTGCATCCCATGGGCAGGCAGGTGTTCAGCCATCTCCAGGAGGGCAGGGTCCCATCATGTGTAACAGTGACTTGGGAAGACAAACTCCATCACTCCAAATGTCCCCCGCTTCATCCGTCTTCCCCCCACTTTATGTACTGAGCATGATGTCAGATGGTCTGGAATATCCCTCTGGTCAGTTGGCATCACCTGTCCTGGCTGTGTCTCCTCCCAACCTACCATGCACCCTCTGCCTCTTCACCAGCGTGGCAGTACGAGAAGCAGAAAAGGCCTTGGCTCTATGTAAGCCCTGCTCAGCAATAACAAAAATATCTCCACATTCTCAACCCTTTTTAAGTGTAAATCCAAAACGAAGCCCCATACTAGCCACGAAAAAAATTAACTCTACCCCAGCCAAAACCACCACAACCTGGCAGAGAGAAAGCTACGACTATTTACTTATTTTTCTCTGCAACAGCCCAAAGCTCAGCAGGCTCAGCATTATCACTGTTATGTGCATATAGGAAAGGCTAAAATAAAAGTAACCTGCTAAAGGCCAGAATTTTAAAAAATTAAATTCATAGTTAGCACTGGAAATAAAAGTGTCCATACTGATCATCTTGGATCATTAAGATTTCTATAATTCAAAATGGCTTTACCAAGTTGCAAGCCTTGAATGACTACAACCAAGACACATATTTAAAAAAGGGAATTTTCATTCTAACCAAATAATCTGTAAAGCTTACTGGCCTAAATTCTCATTTTACATCAACTGAAAACTTTTTATTCGCAAGCAGCATTTGACCTAGCTACCAATTCTGTTCATGACTTGCAGCCATAATTTTCTATCACCAGAACAGCCATGTTATGTCACCAGTAACTGAACTCTGAACTGATACTCTAATGCAGTCTCTAACATACCACATTTCTGACTATTCCTTTGCAGACATGACTGCTAATGCATCTTGAACTCTGGGCAGGCAGCAGTTCAGAGCAGTTCCCTACCCATCTTATGAAACAGATTCCCTAAAGAACTGTTTAAACATGATTTGGAACCAAATGTAACTCCAACGTAGCTATGGCAGTCAATAAACAATGGATAACTAGGTTAAAACTTATTTTTCAGATTCATGCAGTGGTTTAAACAGAGCAAGAATCTTCACAAGTTTAACCACGTGACAGGGATAAAAAGCCAAATTATTCTTTAAGGCAATCTCTAAGATTCAAATGAAAACTGCAGGTTTTTTTGCTACACACTGCCAGCTTGAGATCCATGCTCTTCCAGGCATCCAAGCAGTCAAGCTTCTCCCTCCCCCACCTTTTTTTCTTTTCCTTAAAGGTCTGTGCCCTCCTCTACCACTGAATCCTCTTATTTAGAGCCTGACATCTGCTTAAAAAGACAAGTTTTCTTGCCACCCAGGACTGACAGATTTATTTAGAATTACAATTCACAAATAAACCATCATGCATAGTGTTTTTTAACAGCACACAGCAGTATTTCCAGGTTCATTTTGATTCAGACCTCCTGAACAGTCATCAGCATGCACAACTGTACTGCCACCAACCAGCCAGAAATATGCTTAATTATGTTCCACCCAGTAAATAATTGTTTACAGCTCATGCAAGCCACTATATATTAAATTTATTCACGCCATTAGGTTCTCAAGAGCAGATGGACAGCATGCTAGAAGGCAAACACCGGATGGAAATTAAATTACTTTTCAGTTCTTTTTTTCAAAAAGTCTCTGAGCATACCTGGCTTTCGGCTTGATCCAGCATCCTCTGCACAGCTGCCTATAAATGGTGCAAACACAGGACTAGTGAAAACCCTGAGGACACGCAAAACATCTGGTTTCTTTAGTTAAGAACCTAATTTACAATGCTCAGTGATTATGTACAATGAAAGTGTGATGGGGTTTGCTTTAAAAAAAAGGAGATTTACTTTGGCTCTGTAGCAATTCATGTACTACAAAGCTGTTAAAGGATACATCAGACAAGACCTTCACATAGATGATTTTCTGAACTAAATGACAGACAACATAAAAGTTTAATTTTCTTTTTTAAAACTATCATTGAACTATTGATGCTTAAATCTATCTCCTGCTCTAGTACACAGCCTGGTTACAGTTAAGTCCATAATGGTTTAGTTGCACTAAATGTTTTAACTTACACATTTTATGGAACACACAGAAAAACACAATGCTTAGTGAGCCTCTGTTAAAGCAAGAGATGTAACTCTTAAGAAACTTAAACATCCTAAGTTAACCATATCTACCCTTCCAAATACAGGAAAGCAATGAGGATATTCTTTCCCTTCCTTTTCTTAAGTGGGCTGAGCAAAACAATACCACTCTCCAAAACTGGCTGGACACTACTTCTAACAAATTGTTCTGTGAAGTTCCTAGAAAAAAGACACTTAAACATAATCAATACAAGAAAATATGCTAGGATTGGTTTAATTTGGAAGAGAATTAATTAAACTAAAAAAGAGAAAATAAAAAATGCAATTCAGGATGAGGACCCAGACAGCATCTGGTACTGATCACCAAGGATGTTAGATATTATCCACCCTAATAAAGAAAAATGAAACAGAATAAACGAAACTCCCTGAACCACACAAACAAAAAAACCCAAACACCAAAGCCAAAACCACTCCTTCACCCTCCCCAAAAAAGCCTCAAACCACCACCATCCATCAAACCATAAACTCTATTTTTTCATTTTAGGGAGGGAAATTAGTTTTTTTCTTATATCACTGTTAAAATTTGAATAAACTGCTGTTTCAAGACACAGACAGAACCAATTAAACAACTTTCTGCCGCTAAAATGGGTGGCTCCACTCCTAGCTGGGTAATCAGCTTCCCTCTGGGTGCCTGTCAGTGCCCTCTATGAGCCAATTTAACTCACTATCCCAGTAAATAATAACCCAGAAAAACACAAAGCAAAGAATCCAACAACCAAGCAAAAAAGAAAACTGCTTCTGTCTAGTTCAGGGACACAAGTTATCCCACTGAGGACTTGGGCAAACCCAGACACAAGGACAGAGGGGAGGAATAAAATACTGCTGTTATCATGGTTCAACTCTCTTCAAACTGTATCTCAACCCTAAATAAAGGACACAAGCATTGTTTTCTCTCCTTATTTTGCAAAAAGAGAAATGGACGCTCAATACCTGAGGGAGTAAGACAGGAAATACAACAACTGCTGTTCTTTGGCATCCCTCACTCAAGTGTTACATAATCAGTGGCACAACCAACTATTAACTGCAGAGAGACAGAACTGTCTGCTCATGGCTCTTCTCCTGCCGTGGCTACCAGACACGGCCACAACACACCTCCAAGTGAAATGACTGGAAACTTTGTGATTGTGGAGAATCTAAAATGACCAGATCCTAGAAAGCTGCAGTCACTCTTCAGTGGCAATAAGGCCAGTCCTCACACTGCATTACTGTACAGGACATCTTACATCCAGGTCACTGAACTTCTAAAACTTAAGAAGAATGTATTGTTAACAGAAATGTTATCAATGACTTATATCTTCAATATAATTTTTTATGCCACCCAAGGAGCTCTGAAAAAAAGATACGTCCTGTTGGATGAGTCAGGTAAAGAAGAGCTGTAACACATCTTTTGATTAAGAACTGTGTTAAGGAACAGCAGCAATGTACTTCCATATTCCATATCCTCTTTGAGCATTTTCTTCAGCACTGACTGTGTTCAACTGGGACATTAAGGAAGGATTATCTTTAACATATGATGCAGAAAGTGCACATATCAGAACCTGCACTGGCACAGTGCCTTCATATTTATCTGATGTAAACAATTACATACTGTGAACAACCAGATGCATTAAAAAGAGTTACACTTCAGGGTATATGGACCCCCTGGATGCTCTTTAACACTGAATAATAATTTAGTAACTTCGAATGGGTTAATTAATGCATTTGCTAATTATAACAAAATCCCTCTTCAACATGCATAACCATTGCATGTGATCATGTCACAGGATATATAATACGTATATCCTCCCACCACCAGGAATCACCTCTCTCTCTCTCTTCTCCTGTTGCTTCTGCTGTGCCACTTCTCTCTCTTTTCTTTGCTGCTCTTCCCATTCTTCCTTGATCTTCCTCTTTATAATAAAAAAAAATTTAAGGAACAATGCTTTACAATCAGTCAAAGTCAAAACTACCATGTTGCATTACAACTCCTTGACCACTAAGTTTTTATCCAGTCAGAAGCAACTAAATCTCTGACAAAAACCCTTTTAAGAGTTGTTGTTTTCTTCTCTTTTCCATTTTGCTTTTCTATACAAAAGACAGGAGAGTCTATGCTTTCAAACACAACAGCATCAAGAAAAGTGGGTCCTTCACAAAATAATAAAAGGTATTACACTAAGTCTACCTTGTTGCCAAGCACAACTGTAAGTTTTTATATCTTTATACCTCTTCTTCTTCTTGACGCTTTCTTGCAGCCTCTTCTTTTTCTTTCTTTAGCTTGAACTCTTCTTGGGCCTTTTCTTCTCTCAGCAACCACTGCTCATGTAGTTTTTGTCTACCAAAGAAACCAGACACCACTTAGACCACCCACTTAATGACTACCCATAACTGATGCAACTGTCATAAATACAACTCAACTTTATTTCTAGTAATAACTGCAACTTATCTATCTTCTTTAAAAGAGAAAATTCCATAGGAATCATTCAGGCTTTAGAGGAAAGGAAGGTGTAGCCTGACATATTGAATAAAGATTGTGTTTCACAGAATATATTCAAACTTTTCAAAGCACCAAAATGGAATTGATTACAAAAGTGTTTATTGCATATATGCCATTTTCTAGATTTCTCACCTTTCTGCTTCAAGTTTTTTTTCTTCCTCTTCTTCCTCCTCTTCTTCCACTTCCTCCTCTTCCTCCTCTGACACAGATTCATCTTTTTCTGCAGCTTCTGAGAAAAAACAATGCATGAGAAGTTCAATGCATCTACAAAACACCTACATGATGCTATAGCCAACAAAGATACACAAAATGATCTTTAAAAAAACAACAAAAAAAACCCCAATCACTTCTAGTTCCTCTGACAGTACCAAATTCAGTTACCTGAGTCCCTTAGTTTGGCAAGTGCCTGCCGCTTTTTTTTCCTCTTCTCCTTCTTTAGAATAGCTCTGTACTTTTGATGGCTGAAGATGAGAGAACATTATTCATGTTAAAAACCAAACAAGTAATTTTTACTGTCGTACATACACTTAATTTCCTTCAGCAGTACAAAACCCCACAAACTGCAAAATTAACAGGCACTTACATGAAACAGTAACTACACAGCAGCATCTGACATGACAATGAAATCTGTAAACCTGTGGCTGTGCTGTTAAGACTTGCACATGGGCAGCAGCAAGAAGACACCACACATGGGGTCTCATTCTTTTTGAGCTCTGCAATATTTGACATCATCACCAACTCCATGAAATCTCCCTCAGCTCCTGAAACTTGGTCACTAGATAAGATCAGGGAGAAAAGTTTGGGGATCTCCTACTCTACAATTTTGGCACACCTTTCAGCACATTCTAGTCTTTCTTTTACAGGACACAAAATTTCAAGTCCTTTTTCTTCTCCTTTGATATTCTCCGCAGCCAGCAGTCTCAATGCACAGCTAACAAAACACACTCCGCGGCCTCCACAGACAATGCTCAGCTCTGCTCTTCTGCCACAGAAGCTTGGCCAGACTCTTCCTTGCTTGTCTGACAGCTTTGAACAGCTGCCTACAAGCAGCACCATGTTTTCACTCTGGTTAAAATGCCTCTAATGTCTAAAAGCCTTTTCACATCAAGCTCTTTTCTGTCAAGTTTCATTCTATCTTTTCTCTTCCTAGCCAGTTCATAATCGAGAAATAGGAAGGAGGGATGGTCTTCAGCTCTTGTTACTGTGCCACACCAAACGCTGACGGGAGATCAAAACCTTCCCCTTTTAGAGTGTGTAATTTTAAAGATTCCACAAGCTAACTCAGCCAGCCAGAACTTCACCCACATCTCCAGTCCTGTTCAGGATTGCTCACATCCTCACCACCTGCACACCTGTGACACCACGGTGCATGTCCCGGCAGCAGCGCCTGCCCGCACAGACCAATGTCCCCACCTGGGCCCTCTGCCTCCGACCCGGCCAGCCTGGCCGCTTCTCACCTCGTGTCCCTGCCTGAAACGGATCGCACCCCTCAGTAGGTGCCTAGGACTGACAAGCGAGAACCTCCTTCCCAGTTCCCTGGGAACTTCCCTTTCTTGAAACCCAAGGAAAGAAGGGACGGAAGAACTCCCCTTACTCTCAGGCCAGCACTCGAGAGCACACAGCTGACGCGCACGGACCAGCGGAGCCCATGCCGCTCCAGGGCTGGGGTTCGCCTCTCCCTCCAGCCGCACGACACCGGAGCAAGGCCTTGGCAGACACCTGGACACCCCGACCGGGGAGTCCCGTTGTGAGCACGGCTGCCCTGGCCCACAGCCTCCGCGGCGCGGCTGCACGGGGCTCAGCCCGGGTACGCACACGCCGCGGCCTCAGCCGCTCCTCACAACACCCAC
>VZTD01004241.1:209605-283298 GCA_013397725.1 Rhagologus leucostigma | reverse complement strand
GGGCGCCGTGCGCTCGGGCGGTCCGGGCCAGAACGGGGCCGCGACTCAATGCAAAGACCCGCGGGCCCATCCCTTTGCCCCGGGGGGTCCCGGCCCCGGCCCGGCCGCGGCCTCACCTCGGCTTCCCCAGGGGGGGCTCGGGCACCAACATGGGCGCCGCCATCTTGCGGTAACGACGGGACGTCACGTGACCCCGCGGCGGAAGGGCGCGCAATCGGTTCCGGTGGCCGCGCGCGGGCCGGGCGCGCGCCGTGTTGCCGTGGCGGAGGGGCGGCGGGGGTTCGTGTGGCCGCTCCGTCAGGAGCGCTGCCGAGGCACCGGCGGCACGGAAAGGCAGCACTGGGGAGTCCAGTTTAGCAGACTCTCTCAAAGACCAGAAGCGAGGGAGTGCACTGAACGTTGTGTTGTCACAGAATCACAGAATGGGCCAGGTTGGAAGGAACCACAGTGGATCATTTGCTCGAACTTCCCTGCTCAGGCAGGGCTATCACAGGGCACAGGGCTGTGTCCAGACGGTTCCTGAATATCTCCAGTGAGGGAAACTCTACACCCTCTCTGGGGAATCTGTTCCAGTGCTCGGTCACACACAGTAAAGAAGTTCTTCCTCATGTTAAAGTGGAACTTTGCATCAGTTTCTGCCCCTTGCCTCTTGTCCTACTGCTCAGCACCACTGAGAATATGGTCCACCACTGGATCCGTCCCCTGACACCCCCCTTTTGATATTTGGAATGTGTTGATGAGGTCTCCTCTCAACTTGTCTCTTCTCAAGGCTGAACAGGCCCAATTCTCTCAGCCTCTCCTGACTCTGTGTAATGTCCTCAGCCCTGCTGGGTAACTGGGTGCCTGTGCAGTGGTGTCTCAGCTCGCCTGGGGTCCTGCTGCTCATGGCAGTACCTGAGTGATGCTCTGGGCAGTAACCGGCTGCTCACAGCCTGTGCTCTGTGTGCTGTCTTGGTTGTGTTGGGAACTGTGTGTGAGAACGGTGTGTTCGGTGCCTGCCATGAGGTGAACTTTTAGCGTGTCCCTTGGCTGCTGTGAGCATGGCTGCCCCAGCCCACAGCCTCTCAGAGCTGAGGGAAGTCACAGTTCCAGTGCAGCAGCAGCAGCAGCAGCAGCAGCAGCAGCAGCAGCAGCAGCAGCAGCAGCAAACCGGAGTGGTACATTGATCAATTTAGCTCACACTGCTGATGTATTCCCATCATTGTCTCTGAGGCATAGTACCTGACCTGATTATAAACGCATTTCATGGCAGGAAACTACTCCACACAGACCCTCATGGGTACGATGGCTGGAAATATGCAAGTTGTCAGTAATCAATTCCTCTGTGACAGGAGTGATAGATTGCAGCCTTCGGAGGCAGTGTATTTGTAGCTTTCATTTGGGCATGTTTTGCATAGCTATTAATAATGTACATTGTTGATTAAGGTCTAAATTATTCTCCTAAACCACAGTGTAGGAGCTTATTTCCTGTATCCTAGAGGTACTACACTGCATAAACAGCCAGAGCTGCTGACAGTGAAGCACACCACAGCAGGCTCCGTCAAAATCTGACTAATTGACTGTGCTGTTCATTAACAGCATAATGAGTATCCTCTTAGTTTGAAGCTCAGTGAAGTTATTCAAAGCAAGCATGTGACTGCTATAGTCAGCAGTTACATTTGCCACTTGACCAATGAATATTCAGACCATGGCCTCTCTGCTGTAACTTAACCATGTGCCAGATCTAGACTCTCTTTTAAAATGAAGTTGTCATTAGTAGTACTTTCACTGTTCTTGTGCAGAACATACATGTAAAATAACACATAATTTGCTGTTTCTTGGATACAGAAGATGGCAGTATTGTGCATTTAACAACTGATGAACCATTGACACCCATGAAAGTTTTGAAAAAAACAACCAAATGTGTTTTGTAATCTTATTTCACTAGGAAATTATAACTTTCATCCTTTCTTCAACAGAGGAAGTGCCATAATAGTAACCTTCCTTTAAACTATTTATAAGTCTAAATTGAGAAATTCAATAATTTCTTTCTTTGGTATGCAACATTTCATCATGGCATTTTTCCAGTATTCTTAGGGAAGGTACCATCTTAAGCTTATCTATTTCAGCAATGAAAAGTAGGATCTCATTTTAAGAAAACAAAAAACATAACAGCTCTTACAGATATCCACAATGATTCTGGAAAAATGATATCTATAATGATTCTGGAAAAAGCAGTCATTCTTTTCACCACAGGAATACGATAGTTGGGTTTTTCTTTATTTTGTTTATTCTTATTAATTTATACACATACAGCAACTTGATCTTCAACTCGAGGTGCAGACTTCCATACAATTTAATTAATACAGTGTCAGAAAGAAAAAAAACACTTCCATACAATTTAATTAATACAGTGTCAGAAAAAAAAAATGGCAAGAGCCATTCACATATCCAAAGTAATATTGCATTCCAGTCAGTAGCTGTTAGTCCTTACACTGGAATGATAGACTGCAGGCCTTCACAAGCAGAGTTTATTTTTGTGGCAACCTTCAGGTTGTGGAACTCACTTTTCCATATATTGTAAAGAAAAGTACTCCTGCATGGTCCAGTGCCACGTGAACCCCATCATGAGAAGGTCAGTATTGGATGCACAGATTATACTTCACGGAATAGCCCAGAACAGAGAAACTTTTATCTTACAACTTGTAGTTACATGCCATGAGTTACGTACCACGTTCCACTATAAATCTCTGTGCGTCTTTCCAGATGTATGCACAGAACTGTGCATGCATAGTAGAGCAGCTCTGAGTTACAGTGCAGTGACTCTGGCACACATTTGAACTTCCTTTCCCTGTGGCTCTTCTGGTTTCCATTTCTTGTATTTTCTGCCATTGTAGACTGACATAAGCAGATAAGAATGGTTCCCTCTTTGTTGTATGCCCAAGCCCTCTGTGGAAAAAAGAAAGATACATTTTATGAACATACAGATTACGTAAAAAGTTGTCCTCACCATAATATTTGCCATGTACTCCAGGAGAAGATTGGCACCTTTCCTTATGGAATTGTGCATCTCTTTTTTTCATGGATGATGCAAATGGACACAAGAGAACACGAGGGAAACGGCAGTCAATCACTAGCCTGGATTTGTTGGACCCAGAAAATACATGCTAAGTAGGAGACATCCAGGAAGTGTGGGTTTGGGATGGGTCAGTTTTCATTGATGCTTCAGGGCTGTTGTTTGATGATGAAGTGGCGGCAGCAGCACCATCCTCCCACCCCCTCCATGCTGGAAGTCTCTGTGTGCTCACTCTCAGTGCCAGCCCCGCTGTGGGCTGTCCTTGGTGCTTTCCACTGCAAAGTGCCCTTTCCAAGGCGGTACATAGGAATGCTGGAGAGTGCGTCCTTCCCCCAGCTACACAACTGTCTCGAGAGCTACATGATTTCTCACACACTGTCTGCTTCTGTGAGCACTGATAAAACCTCGGTGACAGCCAAATCACTTCTGCGCTGTTACAGTGATGACAGTGGTGGCAGTCCTCCTTCAATGCCCTGTTTCCCCAAAACCTTCTGGAAAAGATCTGCAGTGTTTGTTATTTCCACTGCACCCAGGGAACTGCACAGCACTGTGCACAACTGGGTCTGCAGTTCGCCAGGTACATTTCCATGAGTGACTAATGCTGACAGTCACACATTGACTCTTTCCTCGTAAGAGTTCGACACAACTATTTAAGACTAAAGATTAACTTCCTCAGAGTTTAAAACTGTTAATTTGTCAAATTTGAAAACTGAGTTTAAGTTTAGCTATAGCTGTTAATTAACTTATACAATAGCTATCAATATTTTACTTCCCTGGGATTTTCCATTTCAAAGACATCAAAAGGAGCAGAAAAAGTACATTGCTGATCACATGGAGAAGATGGAAGGGGCTGGTTTGTTTGTTTTACCGAGTCATATGCTTTCTTGAAATTTCAGTCCTCTCCTGATTTCTTTGGTAGTCCAAATTTGATGTATTTTTAAATATATACATACAGATAATACATGAACTTCTGTAGACCAAAAGCATTGAAAAAAATTAAAGAGATACTCTTATTTTCAACCAGGCAGACAAATTCATTTGGTACAATAAGAAAAAGAATTCTTTGCACTAGTTCATTGATATTTCTGGAATGCAGATCGTGCATGAAATTCTGCATGGCTATGACCTGTAGCTCCACAGTAGTTAGGAAAAACAAAGATGCTATAAAAGAGGAACTTACCTAAAAATCTAACACCTCACAAAGTAGTCAGTTAAAAACATACCTTGCATATGTGCATGAAGATTTTAATTTGTTCAAGCAAACTGATGCCTGACTGATTAATCAGTGGCAAACGAATGCAGACATGCTTAAACGGTGCTATGTATCTGGCCAAAATGGGAACAGAAAGTTATCCATGCATGTAGATTTATTACAAAGATACAAAGTGGCAGAATGTCTGTCTGGCTTTTTAGATTATGCAGATATACTCCATTTGTAAACTGAAAAGTTGCAGTGCTTTTTAAGACAGTATCTAAAAATACCATTAATTTGGAGCAAAGTTATCTTCCTACTAACACCTGGTGTAGTCTTGCATGTCCACATGGCTTGTTTAAAAAACATGCTGGCTTTGAGAAAAGATTTATAGATGTGTAGCAATTGGTTGCTTATGTGCAGCACTCTGTGCATGTACAAATGGATAAGCACATGGGCCTTCAGCTGAATGCATCTGGCACACATCCACATTGCTGTGCACGTATATATCAACTGCACGATGCTCTCCCTGTGAGCTCTGAGCTGGGGTGTTTATCACACTGCTGCTTCTCCTGGCCTCCTCCCCCCTCTGCTGGAAAAAATCCTTTGTCTTGCTTCTTGCCAGCAAGACAAATTGGGGAAAATCAGCCATCCTGGCTGGAATTCAGCAGCTGTGATCAGGGAATCCAGTCATGTCCTCTGAGTTTGTTCCTTCTGGGTGTTGTGTGCCTTTGATGTACTTTGACACTGGCCCTGTGCAGTTTTGATGGGAAGAACTGATTTGTGGTGTTTTACAGCAGGGAGAAGTGGTGATGCTGCGTATGACACTCAGTTCCATTTGCCTTCTGGTAACAGGGAAAGAGTGCTTGGCTTTTCTGCTCTCTTCCCAAGTTCTTCAGTGTTTCCCCCAAAGGTACAAAAAAGTTCACGTGTTCGCTATTGAAGCAATGCGCATGAATTTACCATGAAACTGATTGCATTCACATTCTTTGTAAGATTTTTTTAACGTTACAAATCTTACAGTAACCTGGTAGTCCTTCATACATCTGTACATTTTTCAGTGCGCTCCTTTTGATGTGCATATATACAGCATGTTAATTTAAGCTGTCATTAGAAATGAATGCATCACTTTTTTGTTTTCATAGGCAGAGATCGAACATTTAAGCAGATAATGTATCCAATAGTTTTGCACCCAGACTGGGTTGCCTAGTGAGAGTAAAGAGGTGCCTAGGAATCAGCTTGGTGAATGACTTTCAAAGATGGGATATCAAGTCCTTTAACAGTGGCTTCTAAAAATAGTTTAAATTACTGAAGCAGTAAGTTCTCTGTTACCTGAAAGTCCAAGTATCTAATGTAGTAAATACTGGTTATTGTTTTTCATAAATTCAGTCTGACAGTTAAGTCAGATTTTCTCACTGTTTGTCATTTGTGTGAAGCTCTTTGGGTTTGCAGTCTCAAGACACACTTCTTAGTGCTAAAGGACCAACTGAAAGTAATTCTGAAGCGATCTTCAATGTAGGAACTAACCATTAATCAGAATGGCTACAGAAGGAGTACAGCAACAGAATGAAATAAAGTAATCCTGTCTTGCTGCCTAGATTGCAGAGACTGTTCAAATATCTGCAATGCATTTCAGTTTCTGAATTGTTTTTGTCCACATTTATTTATTTGTTGTGGTAAACATTTGATTAGTAGTGTAGAGTGCGTTAAAATATTTCCACGCGTGTGTACACATATACACAGTGGGTCGTGTCTACGAAACAAAAATATGTTCCTATACAACATGCTTCCTACTAAGTCCTTTTATTGCACCTCTGCTTGCTCTAGTTGCTACCGTAACAAGCCTCTAACAGGAAAAAAGTATTTCTCCATACACATAACAGTTCTTTTCATGCCAAGCAATGCCTCAGATGTGGGGTGTTTTTGTGTAGAACAAGGCATTTGCTCTGCTGGGCTCAGACCAGCTCCTGAGCCAGGACCCGGGAGTGGGACTGGGGTGGGGATGGGGGGATGTGGCACTGTGCTCATCAGGCTGGCCCTTCACAAGTGCTGTGAGTTCAAAGGCAAGTGAGGGGCAATGCCTGAGCCGTGTTTTTTGGGTCCAAAGATTCTGTGTTCATCACACATTTTTTTTGGCGGGTAGAAAAGGGAGCCCAATCTTCCTTTATCCTCAAGGGCCCTCAGTGGGGCCAGACAGTTTCCCAGGGAAGACAGGTGGCAGCTTTCTTTGGGATCTAGTGGCAGCCAAGCTTCAGATTCACCTGCTGTGGGTAACAGTTGCCAGCTGCTCTGGTGTGACATCCCACAGACACCTCGTGTGTCTGTCTGACACTATGCTTGTGAGAACAAATGATTGGCCTGGAGAACTCTGTAAAATTTTGTATTTTTCTAAGAAGGAAGAAGAAAAATTAAATATTTGTTGCAGCTTTTTTCTTTTTTTACTACAGAGAAAAGTAGTAAATTACTAACAGAAGACAGTTGTTTCTAGTACCTGTTTTTAGCTAAAACAATGGGGGTTAATTATTAAACCTTTTACTTGGTCGCTCACTTGTGCTCCTGATGCTTTAATCCTGGGTCACAGAAAGTTTAAGAGTGCTTTACAGGGGAAACTCACTTCTTTTTGCCTCAATCTTTCCATGCTGACGGGATGTTACGGGCTTTGCTGCTTACACTCTCTGTAGTTGCCATTGCTCATGCTGAGCTCTGCAAGCCAGGTAAGATTTGGAGCTGATTCCCATCCTTCTTTACGTAAAGTAGCTATCAGTTTAGACTACAAAGCTGCCAGCTTCTCAGATTTTTATTTAACTGTTTGTCTTCAGTTTGAAGATTGAAATGCTGAGCATTCAGTTCTTTTATGAGTTTGCAAATTAGGTATGGAAGTTGATCTCACTTAAAGAGGTCATGGTAAACCTCACTGAGACTGTAGGGCTTTTTTCGTGCAAGTAACTTCTGTTCTCCTAAGCGGGTGATCTCTTAAGACACATTTAGAAACTGATATTTGTGAAATAATCAGGGAAGTAAATTATTTAAAATCTTATTTTGACTGACTGCCAATATATGTTTGCTTTTTTCTCTTTGTGTCAGATGCACAGAATGCTTTCAAAGTACGGATTAGTATCAAAACAGCTTTGGGAGATAATGCAGTAAGTAATGTATCTTCACATATTCTTCCTAACTCTATCTGCCAAAATAGAAGTAATATATACTGTAAAATTTCTGAAGGCAACACAAGCAATTTGTTCTGCAGTGTTAATTGTAATAGTTTGCTCAAGTCATGATCTAGGCATCCATTTCTTGACATTTGACTAGCCAACTCCTTAAAATGGCATTCTTTAGGAGAAATATAAGGCTCGCTTGTTCATAAAGATAATTTTCTGTCAGAGATATTTTTTTCCCCTGGAAAAGCAGTAGGGATGTAACACTTTATGCATGAGAAGTGCTGCATAAATGTAAGTCTGTATTTTGGGAAAAGCACTTCTGCTCAAGAATGCTAATTGTAAAGTCAAGCATATCTGGGAAGAGAAGCAGGAAAAGATTTTTAGGTCTTTATGAAATGGGACTTTATATCAGGCTCTCAGACAAGCATTAACTGTAGAGATCATTCAAGCATGTCTCATCAATTCCCTGCTAATGGAGGGCTTCAGATAGTGGCCTTTCTTCTCTGCTTGTGGTGCACAGGCTTGTCTCAGGAGGACTGAAATGCTTTGGCTTAATTCAGATCTTTGGGCTTAATGTAGAAGTACTGGTGTGAGCAATGAGAGGTACATAAGAGATTGGGACATTAGGTGACTGAGTGGTTTTTCCTGATCTAAGGCACTATTTAATATGTCAGAGCCCAGGACTTTGTTAGTTTCAATATTTAGAGCAAATCTGCAGCAATTTAACAGGGCTCAGCAGAAAATTAGGTACGAAACATCCTGGACAGTCATCTCCACTTGTGAGTCTGGTGTCTGATTATGTTATGAGCCCTGGGAAACAAAGCAGTAGGTTACATGTTATAAAAGGCTGGTGATATGAGAAACTCCCTATGACTATAGAAGCTGTTCTAAAATTACCCTGAAAGATCAGGTAATTTAAACTAACATTACCAGGGACCTAAATTTCACTGGTAACTTCATAAACCAGACAAACTACAAAGAAATACTCAAGATACCTGCTAAAGTAAATGTCTGGAAATTCATACTGAAGTCAATTCTGTTGGGTGGGAGACTTTAATTAAACAGTAGTGTGAGCCTAGGGTTTTTTTAAATTATTAAAAATAGTGTAATACTATGGCTGAAAATATGTCAAAATAATTATTAAAGCTCTCCTTGATGATAACTGCTAATATTTTGATTTAATCTTGGTTCAACATAGTAGCAAAGAACAAAAATTGCAGTTCCCAGTAATGCCCTTTTATAGTGCCTTTTCCTTCTCCAGCTGTAGTAAAATAAAGGGAGCTTGTTTGATCATTTATATATTTTTTTTGTTTTTCGTTCAAAAAGAGTATGAGACAAATCATTACCCTTGAAGGAACTTTATATTGCAAGAAAAAAGCAATAACTGAGGAGTCTATTTTTTTTTTGTAGTCGTTTATTTAATAAAGAATGGTACAATCGAGAACAGCATTTTAGAACAACAGCTTGCTGAAAGAGGTATGATGCCACAGAAAATCACCCACAAATAATAAACAATTTATTAGGTACAGAGGTAGTAGTAGTTCTTTTTCATAGCCGTTGCAGTCTTCTCTGTGAATGACTGAAGTCGAAAACCGGAACTACTATGAAACTGAAATTCATTTTCATTTAAGAATTTGGGCCACTTTACATTTTTGTGTTATGTATTTTATCAAAGAAAAGTGTAATACTGTCATTGTGTCACAGTAGGATACGGTCAGCTTTGTTCATTTCCAAGTCAGTTCAAGCTCCATGATAACAGAAAGCCCTGAAACAGTGGGAATTTTTTCTAACAGTGGCAGGATAACTCCAGTGTACATTCAGGGGCATAGGAAATAGGTTGGTGCAGCTTTTCACATGGTTTAGTGCATGCCATCCACTGTATCTGAAGCTGATGAAAACAGGACACCATTTTTTAATTTGCTCACCAGATGAGCTGTACTCTTAGGCAGGAAGTTCCATTTAGTGTATTTATTTAGTTCTTATCACAAAGGAGCTGGACAGAGCAGCTCAGATGCAGTAGGTATTCAGCTGTTATAATTTTTTTTGCAAATAATGGGTGTACTTGACAGAGATGTTGTTTGCTGATCCATGGGAGGAAACACAGTGCCTGTAGGCCTCAGTGGAAGGTGATTTATGAGTCTCTCTGAGGATGGTTGTGACTTCATGAGTGGCTTCTGGAATAGCTGCTAGTCACTAGTTGCTTTCTGTTCATGGAGTCAGCAGAAGGGTAGAGAGTTAATTCAAACGGGACAGAGGCAAGTAGATAGTGAGAAGTGATGGGCACTGACAAGTCTGTGTAATTTGGTGTCACCACTCATTTTAACCATAAGAGTCAAAGAGTTGGCACCTCAGGGGTGCAGCCAGGTGAAGTAGAGAGTGCACTTGCTTCTGGCTGATGTATTCAGGCTGCTTCCAGGGTAGAGGATGAAGAGCAGGAATGCTGACATACACCTTGTGTCTTGCCACAAGATGGGATCCAGAAGTGTGTTTGTGTGTCTGTAGCCACTCTGCAGTCTGAATGGCTGTATAGTTAAGCACAGAACCATTTAGGAGGGAAGAGATCTTGGAGGGTCCCTAGTCCTCTGCTGCTCCAAGCCAGATCAACACTGAAATCAAGTCAAGTTGCTCAGAGCAATCTTGTAATATTATATTCTCATATCTTAAATTTCATCTTTTAGAGCACTCTTGTAGTACTTCACCCCATCAGCAACCTACACTCATCATCTTTCATGCATTATCTCATCATCTTCATTCAGTAAGAGGCATTTAAGACTGCCGTTCACAGTCATCTGTGTCCAATTCTGCTCCTCCTTAAAATATAAAGGATGGCAAGTGCAACTGAGCCAATGCCTTTGTGTTTGTTCCTTTGTAGTGCAATGAAGATGGTAAACATTAATAGTTCTGATACCATCATGTAGTGTTTCATTGATAACAGTTATGTTTATAGCTTGTGGTTGCAAATGATATTTAATGTTTCCTCTAGAGCAGCAGAAGGTGTGCATCAATAGCTGCACTGCATAGGAACATCCTCAGTCATCAGCTGCACTCCAGGCCTTTGCATTTGGAGGGTAAAGACGAAGCTGATAAAGCCCCGTAGCAGAACAAATCAGGTCTAGTGGAAGTGTCCCTGCCCATGGCAGGAGAGTTGGAACTTGATAATCTTTAGTCCTTCTAATCCAAATCATTCAAGGTTTCTTTGCACCTATCCCTCTGATTGGAGAAAGCTGCTGATTAGAAACTGTTTTGTGGAAATTCATGCCCACCTGTCCTGAGTTCATACAGTTTGTTAGCTTGAAGTTGTTCTTGCCTTACTTGTCCTCCTCATTATGTTGCCTTCCCCTTGTATATTCCTGTATGCAGTCATGTACAGAGGTTCTTGTTCACCTGGAGCCCACAGCCATCTGCTTCTACTTCCTGTTCAATCTCCATTTTCCTGGGGCTTCTTGCCCTTTGGCCCAGAGGGTTGTCTGCAGTATCTTTTCCTAACTCAGGCAGACCCTGATTTCTGCTGAGCTTTCTCTGCCAGTCTCCTCCCCCTCCTTCTTGGAGTTTTCTGTTTATTCTGTCTCTTTTCAAGTGCTTACTCTTTCAGCTGGGCCTGGAATTCCTTCCTACAAATTATTTTCCCTGTTTTGAGATACCCTTTTTGTTACTCTGACTTAAAGAAGTGCTAGGCTACTGCATTATTTATGAAAACTGTGACAAATTGTGCATATATATATGCATTGCACTAAACATAAACATACCGAGCACATGTACTTGGTATTGCTGCATTGTATTTGTGTCCATGTAAGCATGAAATGGAGTGCGCTTCATCATTATCCATTTTCAAGACAACTGATTAAATTATGTCTACAGCTGGTTTAATCCACTGGCTAACAAATGGGTTTTTTTTCTGTTCTCTTGGACCTGTTCTCAAAGACTGCAGATGGCACGTAGGGATTCAGCCAATAGTGCCACACACAGAAAAAAGAGATCTTCCCTTTTAGTACTGCAAATTTTGCTTCATGGTTTAAATACAGATATCTTTAAAACGATGATAAATAGTTTTATGGCTCCGATCTGTATTAATTACTTTCCTACATGATCTCTTTTAGTATTAGTTGCTCTCATTACTGTCACGTTTTCATCGGTGCAGTGGGATCAAAACACAGGCTTTTATAAATTTTTTCCAAAGAGTTTCTCTCTGGGGTTTTTTTTCAGTTTAAGTTCTCAAGTGGGCAAGCATTATCACAGTATGCTCATGACCCCCTTCATTCACGAGGCAAGAGTGATGAGTCAGAACCCAGGTTGTCAGCACTGCAGCTGCACTTTAATGCTGCTCAAGTTGGCTGCTGCCTCAGCTTTGCTGACCCTGTCCTCTCTCAACTCAGAGAGCCCATTTCACTCAACATTCATCTAGGGATGATAAACAAGATCACTTTCTACCCTTTAAATGACTGCCTCCTTCCCTGTTTAGTTTCCCAGTCCACAGGATGCTAGCACAACATGAGGGCTGCAGATACCGGAAAGTTGGATTCTCTTTTTTTTTGTGGAGAGGTTGCATCTTTATGCACCCAAAATCAGAATTTAAAAACCAGAATTAAGATTTGGAATTTTCAATGCTATTTCCTTCTTTTTGATGTACATTGCTGTTTTTTGAATGCATTACAAAGGACTATGAAAAAGTAGGTCCAAGTTGACAACAGAGTTAAGTATCCACACCACTGGGTTTCTGGTTTGGATGATTACAGAGCAGATTGTTTTAATGTTGAAAGTTAAATATTAGATTTGTGTTCTGATTGACTGAAGAAAGCTGTTTCTAACCTCCCTTAATATAATTCCAAGAAACTCATAATCTTTGTAAACTGCTGAAAGGGGAAGAAATTCAATCAGTATGCCTCAGTCATGGCTCCTGTTATAAAAATGTAATAGATGCAGTTCCTACAGGTCATTAGAATTGCATATGTGAATGAAAGCCCAGGGGAACCCAGTGAAGCTATCTCAGAAAACTTAAATTACAAAAGCATGATTTTTCATCAAGACAACAGAGAACAGTTTTTGGAGCCTACATTCTCCTTATTGAAGTAGTAAGGATGCTATTTTCTTTCTTTTATCTCACATGCAATATAATAATTTGTAATATAGCTGAGTCTTTCTTGTAATCAGAACAGTGTGCAGCAATAAGGCTGCAATCTCATTTTATTTCCTGGTGTCCTGATGTCCAACTCCCAGAGACCACATTCAACATTAGGGGTTTTTTTATTGTTATTTTTGGGCAGAGCCAAATAGTCTTTGAGGGTGGATTTAAATCTTCTACTTTAACTGAGTTTATCTAGCAAAAGAGGCAAGGCCATGAAAGCAGCTGTGTGGGAAGAATTCTAGTCTTTGGTGTGAGAAACTTTACATCTCCAGTTTGGTCAACTTTCAGAAATATTCAGTTAATTCAATTTTTGGAAACATTCTTTGCAGTTTATATTATTTATATTACAGTTTATATTGCACCTTTTTTTTCTCCATTAGAAAAAGTCCTTTGTCCATACTAAACAATGGGCATTTATTTTCTTAGCACAACTGGAGAATTTATTCATTTTCTTGATCAATACAGCATTTCAAGTTCAGCGACTCTTTTCCCTCTCTGTACTGCCAGCACTGGTGCTGAAACTAATTATTTTCCATCTTCCTTTACAGTATGCCTGGGATGCTAATGAAGAGTACCTCTTCAAAGCAATGGTGGCTTTTGCAATGAGAAGATATTCCAGCAAGAGCACAACTCAGTAAGCATCTGCTTGGATTTGCCTTATACATATTAACAATGCTGCATGTAGTGACCTGTCCTCTGCTGTACTGAGCTGTAGAAATCATTATATAGAGGTTTAAAAGCAGTCTGTTCCAGTATACTTCTAACACCCAGATACATATTCAACATCACACTATCTCTGTCTTAAGCAATGTTCAGTTTTTGAACCAGTGTCCCTGTGGATGTGAAATGACACAGCTGTGGAGCTCAGTGGGGTGGTGCCATTTCACTTTAAGCAGAACGCGGCAGAAAGATTTGACACCTTCTGGAGACCATACTGGGAGGAGGCAAAGGGACACACTGGGAGGTCAGGAAAGGCAGCACAGATCTTTGAGTAACCAGCTCTGGTGCACGCTTCCTTAGAGCTCAGCTTCAGCAATGTGCTGAAAATGAGCTGACTCAGAGCCCTTGGAGGTGGATATGCCAGTGCTGTGCTCTGCTGGGCGTTCCTATCCCTGATATCACAGCGGTTGAGTTACCTACCATCAAGAAGTTTCAGATGTTGCAGTGCAGATAGAAATCAGCCTTTAATTGGTTTTGGGATTAAATCTACCCTGAGGTATTGAATATTCTTTTCAGGCTTCTGATCCTTGCTACTCTATGAAATTAGATACCAGATTAGACAGACCATTTAGCAAGCTGTATTTTCAGGATGTTCTTATCTTTCTTAAATGAAAAACCTTGTAAGTGCATTTCCATAGACCTGTTATTTTTTTCATTGTTTTTCATCCTGAAATGAAATGATGGTTCTGGTAGGCTAACGAGGATAAGGTTTTCAATTTACTTAAAAATAAAACTGCTTCAGGCTGTCATTGCATCAGGTGAAGCATATTCCACATTTGCAAAGATATTAGTTAACTTTAGTCACATGATGATTATTGTGGCTGCTGCACTTCTCATAAGTAATAGGGGATTTCCCCCTCCATGTGACAGGAATGTTTGATTCCTGCGATTTCATTTTTATTCCTCAGAAGTGGTCTCCTTTGAGCAAGAGAGCTGTTACATCAAGCTTAACAAAAACAGCCAAGTGTGCTACTCAACCCAATTAAAATGACACTTTAAAAAATGAGTTCAAGATACAAGCTAATTGCAGATGATTATGTAGGACTTTCTCTCAGGTTTTCAAAGGAACAGAGTTTTCATTCAGCATCTGATCCGTAAAGATTCCCTTTTGTATACTTATTTTAGTCCTGGGTCCTTTTTAAAAATTATTCTTTAAAACTATTCTCGTCCTTCAAAGTCATGGTACTTTCACACAGCAAAAGACTTGTGTGAGAAGCCAGTGATCTTTTTCGTCTTCAAGCACTGTGGTTTTCTGCAGACTGAAATAAGGTTGGTGCAGGAACAGGAAAAAGTCAAGTCAGTATGGAAGGAATAGAAGTTTTCATGGCAGTTATCTGTACCCACTCTGGGAAATCATAGAATTTATACTCATTAATTCAGTTTCCTACCAAGAGAATTTTCCCTATGGACAAATATGATGGTGCCAGTGTTACTCTAGTTTGGAGGTTGTGCTGCACACATCAATAATTCCCTGCTGCTAAGTTGGTCAGAAAAGTCAGTATAATATTTGGAATCAGCCAGCTGTGGGCATCTTTATCTCTTTTTAATATGGTATCTGACTTTCTCATGGGGTGTAACTTGGGTACACCCCTCATGGAGTGTATATTGGAGGTATAACTGATAGCTCATCTAGGACTTAGAGACACCTTTGGAGTCATTACAGACAGCGTGTTAGCTGAAGGAGAGCTGTGCAGCTCGGAGATCTGGCACAACTTCCTAGGCAACAGGCTGAGGAGTTTCCTATGCATAAATCTCTCCCAAATCCCAAGGGACCTCGGAGTCCCCGTTTAGTGATGGAGAGGCTAGATGAACCTCCCAATATACCTCAAATAATCTGCCTTTTACATGGGAGGCTGTGAAAGCCTTCATCGTGTTAGATGCCCAGGAAATAACACGCTCCTTTACCCACCCTTGTGGCTGGCAGCTGTAAGGAAGGAGTGCAGTCCTGCTCCATCCCTTCTGCAGCAGGCACGGAGGTGTGGGAGCACCCAGCATCCCAGAGGGTGCAGCAGCATGCTGTGCACAGGAACAGCACCCTGGCAGAGCTGGGGAAGAGACTTCACTGTGGTGAAGAGGGAGGCACAAGCAGGAGCTTGTAGCAAATAAATTACATTGCACTGCTGGCAAATAAATTGCATTTCACTATGGGAGATTTTGCAGGAAAAGGCCAACAGATTTTCTTCAGGAGATGTAAAAGACCAATGAACAATTATTCTGTCATATAAGAACAGACAAATTGCCCGTGACTGCATTCTGGCAGCATCTAAACTTACGGAAATTTTGCATCTGGTTAAATGAAGTTTTTTTGTCAAAATAGAACCTGTGAAAAAATCACTATTATTTTACATAGTTAAATACTGGTTCTGCCAGGGTATAAATTACGCACATGGCCATAGCCAGGATGTGACAAACCTCCCCTTTGACATCCCAGTAATTTCTAACACACCCACATCCCTGAAGTAACTCACAGCCACAACTACCTTCCACAATGAGACACAAATGCCCTTAACTTCAGCAAGCTCTATCAGGCCCCAAAGTAATTTGTCTGGTGGATCAGAATAACCATTGTTGCAGTGTGCCCCATCAGTTTTGATATTCAAAGTCACCTCTTGTTAGGCTTCTGAAGCTGGATAAAAGCCAACCTGTGATGACAAGCATTTCAATGTGCTGCTGCAAACGGCAATTGATGCTGTTGAGGCCTTTGTGTAACCACTGAGTGACCCAGCACAGACTGGGGAGGATTGCGCGTTGCATCTCGAGTTCTCTAAAGTTAATTTCCAAACTGAATTTAATAAATTATGGAGCAGTGTTTAATGTTTGAAAGGTTTGTCAAATTTTCAAGTTTGTGCGAAACAGAAGAAAGGCACAGTCAATCAAATTACTCAGTAACTAATAGTATAGATACAAATAAATACTTCTTTTTCAGTGAAGAATTAATACCCCTCTATTTCCTGCTTTACATATGGCCTTTCAATTGATTCTCAATACATATGGTCATGAAAGGTAAGCCAACCTTTGATCTCTCAGTGTTAAAAAATTATTGTTGTAGCCTATGTTAGTAACCCTGGTTTCTCTAATCTGTGACCCATTTGAAGTAATAGCCATCTCTTTTTGGCCTAGGATTAGTTAATCTTTAGAGGAGAAAGAATGTCAACACATTCGTTTTCATTCAAATAACAGAATCTACTTTTGGTACATCTTCCCCCTATTTATAGATTTAAAAAGCTGAAATTTTCCTTACAAAGTGACCAGAAAAAAATTCATCAACATTATCCATCTTCCTAAAACAGGCTTTTTTGATACTAAAAATATTGTGACCATTTAGAACAACAAGATAAGACTCTAGAGTAAAGCTGTTACATCAAGGTGATCCCATGGCTGCAAGGAAGAAAGTAACATTCCTTTGCAGGAGCAGCTACAGAGCCCTGTGTTGGAAGAGGCATGATGCTTTTGGGAGAGCTGGAGATATGCACCTGAGACTTCTGGCTGTGGTTCTTTCATGAGCTAACAGCCGTTGTGGACACTCAGCTCCCTTTGACTCTCTGGCAGCTCTATCTTAGCCCTAAACAATCCTTTAAATCTCCAGAAGGAACAATGATGTTGTTTCAGGCCAAGGAATCACTAGGGTTTCCTGCACTCTGCTCACCGGTGTTTGTGTATATTAAAGGAAATGCAGTTTTGGACTTTTGCCATGGTGCCATAAGGCCGAACCAGGATCTTGTCATTTTGATGATAAGTCTGCTATAATCCCATGTCAATAGTCTATCAACTACTAAGGAAAGAAAAAATGTCCACATACATATTTACAAATACACTTCATTAGTGCCTAGAGAAGCCAGGCTTCTCAGATCTATACAGTGTGACGTCATAGTTGCAATGGTTCTGCGTGTTTTGAGTCAAACCTGCATGCAAATGGCATGGGAGAAAAAAAAAGTGAACCACTGCACAGAAATTGCCACATTGGTGCTTGTTGAACCAGTCTGTTTTGGTGTGTACTCATCCCCTTTGAGCTTCTCAGGAGTGGGATTATTCTCTCTGGGACCTGGAAGGGTTTATGGCATTTGGATTCCACTTATGAAAAAGTGGTGGCTTGGATGCTTGTCATTGAGAAGGATTTTAGGAACAGCAGGGAGAAGAAAAGAAGCCAAATGTACATATCCTAGTGCAATCCTTGCTGCCCCTTGTTTCAGTGCTGTTTGTTCTAGAGAGAGATGTACCCCCATGGTGACTGACTGCCTTGTCTCATGCTAAATCCTTGGCATTTTAGGGAAGACCCTAGCTTGAAGAGTCTTTGAACGAGGGTGTGAAAGTCAGGGTGTTCTGCCAGTTCTTGTCTACCTTTCTCTTTGGGGATCAATCTTTCTTCACTTATCCCATTTCAGATTTTTCCACCTGGCCCGGTTTGATTGCACCACAGAAACTGCAGCTTTAGGAACTTTGGCAACATGAAGGTTTGGGTCCTACTGTTATAAATGCCCAGATAGAAAACTTCCTCTGCAGTTACAATTTTTAGATATTCTGTGAAGTCAGCAAGAGTTTGTCAGCCACCAGCCAAAAGTAGGCATTTTTTCCCCTCTCCTGTAAATTTTGTGCTTTCCTTTTGTTTTGCAAAGAGTAAATCTGCTTTCATCTTCTGACTGCTGCCAGCAAACTGGTGTGAACATCTTTTCAAATTCCAGAGGATGGCTTTCCTCTTTTATCTGTAAAAATTCTCTGCATTGCAAAATTGATACTGTTCTAGAGAGGTAAAAGTGGTCATTTTCGCTCTGCAAAATCATTGCTTTCCATTTTATTGCATATCTCTCTGGAATGGGTGCTTATAGCCCAGAAAGCCAGCTGCATCCTGGGCTGCACCAAAAGCAGTGTGGCCAGCAGGGCGAGGGAGGGGATTCTGCCCTTCTGCTCTGCTCTGGTGAGATCCCACGTGGAGTGCTGCATCCAGCTCTGGGGTCTCCAGCACAGGAAGGACATGGACCTGTGGGAGTGAGCTCCAAAGAGCCTAAATGAAATCAGCTCAGTTGGTTGGAGCATGCTGCTAATATTGCCAAGGTTGTGGCTTTGATCCCTGTATAGATCACTGCCATAGGAGTTGGACTTAATGATCCTTGTGGATCCTTTCCAGCTCAGAATATTCTGTGATTCTGTGATTAGAGGACTGGAGCACCTCTCCTGCGAGGAAAAGATTAGACAATTTGGTCTGTTCAGCCTGGAGAAGAGAAAGCTCTGGAGTGGCCTTATAGCACCTTCCAGTACCTGAAGGGAGCCTATGACAAAGATGCAAAGAGACTTTTGAAAAGGGCATGTGACAGGACAACGGGGAATGTCCTCAAACTGAAAGAAAATTTTTAGATTAGATATTTGGAAGAAATTCTTTACTGGTGGTGACTCACTTGCACAGGTTGCCCAGAGAAACTGTGGATGGCCCACCCCTGGCAGAATGCAAAGCCAGGCTGGATGGAGCTCTGAGCAGCCTGGTCTAGTGGGAGATTCACTACCCGTGGCAGGGGGGTTGGAACAAATCTAAGGCACTCTCCAGCCCAAGCCATTCTATGATTCCGTGAGATAGAGAGATGATAGATAGATAGATAGATAGATGATAGACAGACAGATAGACAGACAGACCGACCTCTGTAAAACGATATACTGCACTACCTGGGGCACCCAAAACATCACTCAAAAAGAGCTTTCATCAGGAAGTAAAACATTTCTAAAATATATCCATAATGAGGTACTGCGATCTGCCTTACGGGCAGATCCCGGGCTGGATGCAGACTGCCCAGGCGCGGGCGTTCGCGCTCTCTCCCGTGCCCCTCAGCCCCAGTCCCAGCAGTCCCAGCAGTTCAGCATTCCCAGCAGTTCAGCAGTCCCAGCAGTTCCAGCAGTCCCAGCAGTCCCAGCAGTTCAGCATTCCCAGCAGTTCAGCAGTCCCAGCAGTCCCAGCAGTCCCAGCAGTTCNCAGCAGTCCCAGCAGTTCAGCAGTCCCAGCATTCCCAGCAGTCCAGCATTCCCAGCAGTCCAGCATTCCCAGCAGTTCCAGCGGTCCCAGCAGTCCCAGCAGGCCCAGAAGTTCAGCAGTCCCAGCAGTCCAGCAGTTCAGGATTCCCAGCAGTCCCAGCAGTTCAGCATTCCCAGCAGTTCCAGCATTCCCAGCAGTTCCAGCATTCCCAGCAGTTCCAGCAGTCCCAGCAGTCCCACTCCGGCTCCCGCGGGGCCGCGCGGTGCTGCGGCCGGCCGGCAGGTGGCGCTGCGCAGCAGAGCGCGGGGCGCTCAGGCCCTGCCACGGTCCTGGAAGGGATCGGCTTTCACTTCCTTGGTTTAAATACTCGTGATTGTGTCATTCCGTAAGGGTTTTCTGATACTTCCACCATTTACTAGTAGGAATCTGAAGAAAACTGGTGTTTAAAAAGCATGTCGCACGCTGTTTGCATAATATGAGAAGCCGCCTGCCTGTGCCTCTCCACATTTAACTTCAAATAAAGCTGAGCAATCTTCCTTTAAAATAGATAATATAAATATTTGACACAGCATAAGCTAGAGGGCAGAGGCCAGTGCCGGTAGGAGGACTAAATTTAGCTTGTTCCCTCCACTCTGTGCCTGGCTCTGTGAACAAAGATGTCAAAAAGAATAACATCAATTCCACTCATCTTCCCTCCAACAAATGTATCTTGTCGAAGAACTGCACTCACTTGAAAATCATGTGGGCAATTCTCCATGACTGGTTCCTGTGGTATTTGCTGTCAAAACCAGAATTCTTAGTTCACCAACGCATTTCCTCCATTGTATGGCCTTTGTCACAGCCAGTGATGATTGTTATTCAAATATGTATTTTTCCATTTGATTATGCTAAATGTATGTCCAAGACTATGCAAGTTTGTAATAGATTTAGAAATTTGTTTGAAGACTCATTTGGTCTTCATAAGCTTGATTTTTTTTAAAATCATATCAGGAAATGGGAAATGCTGTGAGTGGTATTTCTTTCTTGAATATTAACTGTTAACTTTTTTAAAAATAAGAATTCCCCCCCCTTAGTTGAGAGCAATATTTTATGAAAATCTAAAATATTTCAATAATTCCCTCCATGCTTCTTTAATGATGATTTTTATTTTAACTATCTGCAGAATTTCCAATGTGCTGCTCTGCAATGTAACAGACCGGGTGTCATTTTGGTTTGTGGTCACAGATTCTTCCAAAAATGTGACAACTGTTCCTGGAAGCGAGGTAGAGGCAGCCATCAGGTAATGTCACTGCTTGTGCAATGTTTTCTTCCTTGTTTACTGAGGATGTTTTCTCTCTCTGGGCCTTGTATGAATGAGCACTCTGCCTCTTTAAGGATGAACTAATCCAAGTTGCTAAAACACTGAGGGGTCAGTACTCTTTGATGAATGTGAGATAAGAGGATTTTTACCAGTCCCACAGAATGCAAAGCATGTGAGCCTTGGGATTATAACTTTGGAAAGAGTCTCTGTTGATGCTGGAGACTCAGAAGAAATCTAGTCCCTTTCCAGAACCCTACCTGTGATGTGCTGTCCAGTGTGTGGCACACTGCTCTCATCCACCTGCTATGTTTCCGAGTGAGACAGCCTTCTTCCTCAGATGATGGAAGGGCACAGTTTTTGGGTGGGATTAATATAATATAGCTTTCACTGCATGCTACATGCACATCTACGCCTGGGCTAATGACCGTACGCTCCCTTTCAGTGCTTCTCACTAACAGTTCATCTGACTTAACATAGAAGTCAGCTTTCACATGAGAAGAGCTCGTGTGAACTCCTCATAAGCAGAGGTGGCTGTGTTCCAGCTTGGTTTAAACAATCATATGCTCACATTCTTTTCATACCAGGTCATTCTAGAGTGTCAGTCAGTATCACAGCTGAGCAGTGCTTGTACAAAGTACAGTGCACTACAAATCACTCTGCTTTCTACTATCACATTCTGTAGCAAGTAAAAGGAAGAATGTGGAGCTGACAAGGGAAAAAGAAAAAATGGGTAATCTGCCTTCAGTGGTCAAAAAAAACCTGCACCAGGGGTTTATAGGGATGAGTCCCTCAAGCAGCATAAGACACAAATATTTCTCAAGCATGGAGTGGAAAATGGATCTCTTTGTTTTCAGACATTCTGTGCTCTGTCTTGAAAACTCGTGTTATCTCTATGGAGGTGTAATACTTAATTCCAGATGAATGAGTATGCGTTCTTTTGGAAAGATTAACTTAATCTTATGAGCAGATTAAACTATTTCCTACAGAGACACCGAACAATAGCTTCATAGCATTAGTGGAGGAAGCAGATTATTTATTCACTGAAGCTCTCTGTAAGAGTGCTGGAATGTGGGGGTTTTGCATTTCTGTTATTCTTTGATACGTTCAGTAGCATAAGCTGATTTATTTAAGTCTTTTATGTGCCCCGTTTGGCACAGAAATTGGATGCTGTTATTGTTTGGTTTTTAACTGTTGTCTGTCACCTGATAAAGAATATGCTATTTATGAAAAGTTTTAATTCCTACCTAATTTAAAAACAAGAAATAATATGGTCTATAAAACTACAATGCTTTTTGTTCAATTGCTTCTGATTGCAGGCTTCCATACAAAACCTTTATTATAATTCTTCATACTATGGTAGCACATAACACTAGTCATGGGCTAGAATTTTGTTGTATGAGATTCCTACAAAGTAAGAATAAAGAGGAAGGTAAACCATGTCAGAGCTCTGTATGAGACTCAAGATTTTGCATAAATATATGCAAGATATAGTTATGCATATACAAACATGAAATGCACTTGTAGTTGCCTGCATGTGTTTCAGCACATAATTCTGAAACTCAGGCCGTTAGATGAGGGTAAACAATGCTTATTTCAGCTATTCACAATGATCCTTTCATATCAGTAAGAAAATCTTTTCTAAATGGCAGACAGCTTATGGTATTATGAGTCTTAACACATGCCATGGTTTTCAGTCCTGTCCGGGAATGCTGACTTTCCATTAAAGCTAAAAACTTCCTGTTTAAGGGACAGCCAAACATTATGATTTCCAAGAAGAGAAATTTGCGGAATTGTACCTGTGTTTCCCATACATCTTTTCTTCAGAAATACTTGCTCTGTGGTAAATAAATTGAATTATATACAAAAAAGAGCTGCATTAATTCATACAACTGCCGTCAAAAAGAATCTCTCAAGGCCAATATAAGTAATCCATTTGCTTAAAAATTTTTAATGTTTTGAAAAAGCTAATGAAAGATACTTCTGAAGCCTCTTAAGCCTGCTTAGATTTAGATCCAGAAGTACCTTACAGGCAGTGAAACGCTTACAGGCAGTGAAAATGGGTGAAGATATCCACTAAAGGGTAGTAGTTGCACTACTTCTGTGAAAAAGCATATTTCTCAGACTTACGGTTTCTCATAATGGAAAAGATGTGCAAAGTGCAAATCCCTTTAGCTGCATCCTGCAGGGAAGAAGGACATGTTGGCAATAGGTGTGGATTCTCCCAGATCAAACTGTATCCTGTGCCTCATGGATCTAAGAAAATCTACAACAGCAGGGGCAGATGTACCAGCCCATAAAATGCAGGATGGTTCAGTTTAAGGGACTAGGGGGCACTGTAGGTAAATTGTCTGAGCATTGAAGGGTATATCTGCCACTCCTGTGCTAATCTTGAATGCTGCATGAGCAAGGCAGCAGAGCCAGCCTTACAGCTTACAACCTGCTATGTCTTCAGGGCATGGTTCAAACCAGAAATAAATAATAATACCATACTTCAGGTCTCATCTGTATTTCCCAGTTTTTCAGCTAAACGCATATGAAAGTCTGGTGTTCAAAATGTTTGAAGTGTGTGGGTGTCTATGGATTACTGAGGTCTGTGTTATAGTGAAGGTCTTTGTAATCCTGCCAACATCATAGAATCACAAAATCATAAAATCATAGAATCACAGAATCATTTAAGTTGGAAAAGACATCCAAGGTCATAGAGTCCGACCTTTGACCGAACACCACTGTTTCAAGCAGACCATGGCACTAAGTGCCATGTATGGTCGTGTCTTGAACACCTCCAGGGCTGGTGACTGCACCACTCCCTGGGCAGCCTTTTCCAATGCTTAACCACCCTTGCGGTGGAGAAATTCTTTCTGTTGTCCAACCTGAACCTCCCCGGTGCAGTTTTAGGCTATTTCCTCTTGTCCTATTGCCTGAGAGAAGAGGCCCGCACTAAAGATAGACAACATTCACAGCATTTTCTTCATCATGCGGGATGACATTTAGCCCTGCCAAACTTGCAGCACATTCATGAAAAATCCTTTTATTTTCAACTATCTTTTTAACTTGTAAAATACCTCTATAAAGAGTTGTGATGTTTTTCTGTTTTTTTTTTTCCTGAAGGATGAACCGGAACAGAATCAACAGTGCTTTCCTACTGAATGACAAAACACTGCAGTTCCTGAAGATAACCTCAACCTTATCACCTCCTGTTGAACCCTCTGCGCCTGTCTGGCTTATTGTATTTGGTGTTGTTCTTTGTCTTGTTGTGGCTGGGATTGTTTTCCTCATTGTTTCAGGGATTCAGAAACACAAGAAGTAAGCAGCTTAGCCTTTCTTCTGTTTTAATGGAATACTGGCTAGTTAAGTCAGCTGGGCTGGTTTTGTGTTTCAGAGGAGCCTCAGACAGATTAATGCTGCACTCCCTTCCCTAACTGGGTAAAGATAACCCATGTCTCTTTTTCTGAGGAAAAGGCTTAAAATTTTTAAGTGTGAAGTATAGATGCCTTAGTAATTTTGGAATGTAGTGAGGAAATGAAGAATGTAAGAATATGATCCTGGAGGCCACCTAACTGAAGGTGAGCTTTAAAAAGACAATTGGTGTCATTCTTGTGAAGGTTTATTGTGCCACAGGTGAGTCTCCTCTCACAGACCACCCACATAGCTACCAAGAGGGAGGAGGCTGGCAGTGACTGTGTCCCTTCTAGGGCATTAATGTCAAAAGCTGGCAGGGCTAAAAGAACTGTGCTGCTGCAGCTTGAGAAGACTCAGTAGAGCACACAGTAATGATTAATGTATGGCTGAAGAGGGCCTGCTCACTGGAACGGTGTAGGGTTTCACCTACCATTCATGACCTGATGAGCCCAAAATACCCAGCCCTTCACAGGTTCATGGGCAGATCTCCCCATGAGCTTAGGAGTTTTTCTGGTGGTAGGGTAGGAGAGAGATACTCTCTTTTCCTCTCTGTTTCTTCCCTGGTGGCACGGGTGAAAAAGAGAAGGGTATTCATGCTTCCCTCATGTGAGCATGTGGGAGCAACACAGAGAGCAGGTGAGTTTTGATCCTGCCACCTCTGCTGGCTCTGAGTTGAGTGTAAGGAATAGGAATTTCTCAGCTGAGTTGAGGTTCTGCCATAGAAGTTCAGCTTCTACCATGCTTTTGGCTGCCACAGAGTTTAGGTTTACACAGAATTATGACTTCAGCAATAGATACATTCAGGAACAGCAGAAGAACTGAAAAAGGGTAAATTCCTGCTGATAACTAGATAATAACAAAATTATTTACTGTATAATGGATTGTATCCCCAAATATATCAGAACAAGGAATTAATACATGAAAAGTGGTATGTCGCAGAGACATTTCCTTTCTACCTTTTTATTACCTTGAAGAATGTTAAAAGACCTCAGAAGAAAAACACTTGTGGAGGTTAAGTGCTTCTCATAGAGAACCTTTAGTAGTGTAGTCAGAATCCCTTCAGTTATATTTTGCATTCAGAGGAGTTGCATGAATTTCCAAAACTCCTTTTCTGTTTTCATAAAAACCCCCACAAAATTCAGCAAACAGTAGGTGAAAGATGCTGTTGAGGAAAGAGTCTGGGAAGGTATTTGGAATCTGTGAATAGTTAAAGCCCCATTACAACCGTGTTGTATGGACTGAATTATTTCATGCCCTAAACATAGGCAACCTCTGTTATAAAACTGAATGATGTTGCTACCTGAAGCCCACACCTGCCCTCTGTGTAGTATCATGGCTCTGTGTTTCTTTAAAGTGCCTAACTTAAAGGGGGTCTTAGAACACTTCACGTAAGTGTAATATAAATAAACTATGATAAATAGCTATGATTTTTCTAGCTAAAATCATCACTTGTGCTTCATGTCATGCTGAAAGACAGGATCTCCCCCTGTATTTTCAAAATAACTCAGCTGAGCTTGAGCAGTTCCCCTCAATATGGTGTGAACTCCATGCTCTTACCATCACACTGCCTTTAATATGGCTTCTTGCTGCCTGCCTGTGCGCACTTGGCACTCTCTCTGTCTCATGCTCTTGTCCTTTTAGTTGCTATGCTTTTTTCGCTCCTCCCTCTGTTTCCCTACTCTACCATTACATATAACCTTTCCTCAGAGCAGGTTCATCTGTGGCTGAACTCTCACCCTTCTTTCACATCAATAACATCTGCAGGCAGGGGTGGGGAAGTGAGAGAGAGGGTGAACCAAGTGTATATTTCTTCTATCTACTGTCACAAGGACTGCAGAGGTAAAAGGGATAGTCTGGGCTATTTGGCTTCTTGGAAAAAAAAAAGCCAGACATCAGAGAAAAGAATTTCAAAAGTGCTGGTCTCGTTTTCAGACACTGAAGTAAGTGACCAGGTTTTCAAAGACTTCAGCGTGTCCAATAATTAGTTTTCTTGGAAGCCTGTCCGGAGCTTACATAATGGGAACCCTGTTGCCTAGTAAGCTATGTTGGAAATCTGGTCCCAAGGATGATGTTGGCTTCTCGTAAATCTGGCATTTTGTCTTTAAAGTACCATTTAAATACCTTGGTTCAGATAAGACCAAAAGCACGTGCTCCAGGCTGTCCGTGCTCAGGGTGTCGGGGGAGGGGAGTTGGCCTATAGAGGAGTTTCAATATTGAGTTAGACTCATGCATCATTTACTGAACTGAGAGATTTGCTTAATTCAGCACCTACAGTGATCTGGGTCAGACACACTGTCTCCCAGCCTTATGTTTGTTCTCCTATCCTTGCAGCAATAGGACATCTCCCTCTACAGCAATAGATTTGCCACATGCCCAGAGCAGGACCATCTTCTACTGTCTATCCTGAACTAACCCGAAGTCTCCACCTATCCCCCAAAATCCCATCTGTAGCAGAGGCCATAAACATTTGCCTTGGGAAGAGTGAAAACAGAGTAAACACACAGTCTTTCCTTCTGTTAGTCTCCCAGGAATTTAATTTGCTGTTGTGGGCCTTCCTGAGCTGGATTTGGTCTTCTTGTATTGGGTAACCCACAAGTTTTCTCTTTCCCTAACTTGTTGAGTAACCCCTTGGATTCATGGAAATTTTTAGCCTCTCTGAATTCCTCTGGTAATGAGTTTCACACATCTTCTACTCCTCTAATTTCTTTTGAACCTCCTTCTTAGTAACTTTTATGTTCTGTCCCCATAGTTTTGTATTAAAGAACACTCCTTTTTATCAGTGTAAGAGCATCCAGAGGTCAGAGGTTTCCGCTACTACACCCCAAGTTTATTTTAACAAGTCTGTAATGCCAAGAATCTTCCAAAGGCCAATAGAATTTTATTATTGTTAGTATCTCTGTTATTAGCAGTTACAATGAGTCAGATTTTTACGCTTGTCCTGAGTCAGATTGTTACAGTACATATTGTGGGATAGGAAGAAGCAGTGCAGCTGACCTTTGAGTTTCTTATCCTCTGAAACCGCTGATGCTGCAGGCCATAAAGTACAGCAGGTTTTTCAACTATGAACTAGTTGTTCTCAAGGTCAGAATAAATCTGGAATTAAAGGAACATCATGACCTGTTGACTGATATTTGTTTATTACATCTTCTCATGATTGTATTTTAGATAATTTTTTTTAGATTTTTCTTTTTAATGTAGATAATTTTATTCAGCTACTATTATAATATATTTTTGGGACAACTGGAGCCTGGAAAAGTGAAAGCCGTGCAATTTTTTGATCTAGAAAACAAAAGTATAAAGTACTGGGTAGGAAGGTGGCTGCCAATGAAGTTTGAAGAAAAAAGGCAGATTTGCAGCATTGAGATTACCTAAGTTCTGAAGAAGGTAATCATGGATGTGAGGGCACCCAAGTCTCCACATTTGGAGGCTATAGTTAGTCTAAGACTGATTTGTTTCTAAAAAGTATGTTTTATTTTGTACGGATCATGGGGTGAAATCTATGACATACACTGCAGGGTCAGACTAGATGTTTAGTGCAGTTCTTCCTGATGTAAAAAAACCCAAACAGATTTAGAGATTTTTTTCAAATTTTGTTTTGCCCCAGCTTTTCTTTTGCACCTTCCAGTCACGTTACAGAATAAGAAGGTGAAATAATATTTAAAACATACAACGTGTCTCCTTCAGGTTTTCTGGTCTCCAATTCTGAGCTCACACTGCTAAACCAGGGCTTCCAATCTGTGGGTCCCTCAGCTATTGTATTTAGATACATCCATCTGGTGTATTTACTACAGCAAGGAAGTACACCAGATTATGCCTTGAGGAGCATAACCTATGGCAAACTTCTAACTAAATATGCAGTTTTCTGTCTGTGGAATCATGATGGAGTGCTGCAGGTCAACAGAATAAGATCTTTTCTTTCTTGTTTTTAGAAAGAATAAAGAGTCAACAGAGAGAGAAAATTTAGAAGAGAAAGTTGAAGTGACACTAGAAAATGGGATTCCTTGTGAAGTACTGGATTTAAAAGCAGGCCACATTAATGGAGTCTTTGCAGCAGACGATGAACGGTTCACACCTCTATGAAACGCTGCCACTGCTCTCTGGTGCTTTCCTGAAAGGCTCCTGTGCCTACGTTTTCTCGTCACTACTCCTGAATATCAAACATGCAGACAAGAAAAATGTCCTTTCACGTAATTTCCCTTGAGAGAACCTTTTGCTGATAACACTTGAACCTTCATTACAATTCTTTTTTCATGAGCGATGCAAATGAGAAGGCCTCAGATAATATCCAGAAAAGATTCCCAGAAGATGTGTGGCAGAACAGGGTTGGAATCTGCCTTGTGTCAGGCATCTCATTTTTAATGATTATTTAAATATGTCCATTGCTTGTTTTTGCGTGACATAAATGTGAAACTGCATTATTCTTGAATGTCACAGGGGAGATCATCTATCATTGTCAATTCTTGATGGGTTTTCTCTCAAACCATATGCAAAAGTTTCTCTGTAAAATTACTTTTGTTTGCTGCTATGTAGTATGCCTTTGGATGGAACAGTGATCGGTGCATGAAAGTTTTCATTTACTGACAAACAAAAAAGCTTTCACAGTCTCTGTAAGACCAGGTCAAAATAGCTGGATCATCTATAGCTCTGGAGCTAGCAAAGATCTGGTACTAGAAGTGTTTTTCACTTAACTGTCAAAGTTACAGATTATGTGAGCTGGAAATTAAAAGATGCAAAACTCTGAAATTTGTTGAAATTAAAAGTTAACAAAGGGCAGATTTTCCACAGGTGCAGTCAGTGTTTAGTGGCCCAGCTCTCATTAAATCACAGAATTACAGGAAAGCCTGGGTTGGAAGGAACCGTAAAGATCATCTAGTTCCAATCCACCTGTCATGGGCAGGGACACCTTCCACTAGACCAGGTAAGTCAGAGCCCCATCCAGTCCAGCCTTGAACACTTTCAGGGGTGGGGCATCAACAGCTTCTCTGGCCACTCTGTTCCAGTGCCTTACCACCCTCACAGTAAAGGACTTTTTCCAAATATCTAATCTAAACCTGCCCTCTTTCAGTTTGAAGCCATTCCCTCTTGTCCAGCCACTACATGCCCTTGTAAATAATATTTCACAACCCTCTGGAAAAATCTTCCGTACATTTTTTAGTAATAAAGCTAAAGTAGATTTCCAGCATAGCCAGCCTGGGGTCAAAAGAACCTTCATGTGACAAGGGGATAATTTTTGAAAGGATTCAAGGTGTGAAACACCAGCTGCTGGATTTGGTGCTTCTGACCTGGATAAGTGATAAAATTCAGAAGCACTGGTCCACAGAAAAAAGGAGTTTTGTGTGTGGGTAATTGTAAAAACAGAATGGAAATCAGTTGAAGCAAAATACAATATCTGCAGTCACCAAGCATCTGCCCACATCACTGGAGGCAGGATTTGACCATTAGCCATCCTCTTTCCAGTGTCATGTTTAGAGGCAATGTTAGAAAACCTCTTTGCTTACTAGAATTATTTCATCAGACTCCTCACCAAAAGGAACAGGCCTAAACAGAGTAAAAGCTGTTTGTAAAGGACCATCCAGTGTCCTGAAGGTACAAAGGTTTCTTGCCTCCCAGGGTAGAAATCCTTCAGCCTTTTGGCTGTATTGAGCACTTTTGACTTGTCTCTGCTGGCTCTTAGGACCAGTGTCAGCAGAAAGGAAGGAATAGGAAGGAGAAGGGAAAGCAGCAGGGTGAAGGGGGAAAGCTGAGCAGGGGAAGCCCAAGGCTAGGGGGGGCAGGGGAGAGTAAGGCTAAATGCAAAATAAAACTACGAAACCCACTGATCATTTGCATCATGTGGTCTCATTTGTCACAGTTGTCTTTGATGTCCTGCTGGTGGGTCCCTCTGGACAAGGACTGCATCTTCTCTGTGTCCCAGTGTGTGCTGCTCCATTCTGAAAAGGATTAATAAAGTTGGTTATTAGTGATAATATCTCAGTGCTTCAAAATTCCCATCCACAACATGTGGATGTATTTCTCACAGGAACGTCAAAGATGAAGCTTGCCAATGTTGGAGGGGAAATACAGAGTACAGTGTTGTTATTACTGCCTCAGTTGTTGCACCAAGGTCTCTCACGCAGGCAAAATTTTATTGAGGTAATTCAGATCCCATCATTTCTAAACCTTCACACTTTTCCCGTTCTTTGTATGACGGATAGCTACACCTCAGTGTGACCACAATCGATTGCTGTGACTGCAGCACCTCTGCAAGAACCTGTGAGAGATTTTGGTGAGAACAGCTTAGTGGTGCAAGAGTAACCTCAAGCTACAGATTAAGAATTGCTGTTATCCTGTATTTTACTAGATGATACTGAAATAAAATTCACTTGAGATAAAAAAGGGCCAAGCTTATGTGAGCGTACTTCTCAAGGCCTGAGTGAAGGTTCAGTTCAGCCAATGGCACTGGCCACCAATTTGAAAATAGACTGAAAGCCTCTGAAAAAAACATTATGCAGTGTGGGCTGATTGTGGTGGTAAGTATTTAATCAGTGTCTTCCTTACAGCTCACCTTTTAGCTGCATAATTACTTTGCAGCAGTTTGGCTTAATTTTCTGCTAACGATAATATAGGATTCACCCAGAGCATACATCTAACTTGCCTCTTTTATGACAGAAAATGGCTTGAGAGAAGCAAATGATACGTGAGCAGCCCTATACCACACTTAGCAACACTTTGAAGTCAGTGTAGGTATTAGCTCTTTCACTGAAATAGATACCACAAATGAAGTTAATCAAGGGCACAGTGCTATAGAAGAAATAAATCTATTTTCTAGTCTGTGCAGTAGGATCATATTAGAAAACAAAGAACACTTTACTTTGGTACAGCCTGTCCTCCAGAGCCTGCAAATGGTACAACAACAATTTATATCCCTTGAGGATCTGGCCCAGATGTTTTATGTAACTTCCATTTTTTTTTTCCGCTAAAACACCTGCATCCAACAGCTGATAAGAAACAGGAAAGTGAGTAACAAGCAATATAGACTATATAGTGAACTGCTTCCTAAAACAATGAGTCGGTTCTGCTTTTAGTTACATTTTTATTGTGCCAATGAATTTTGAAAAAAGGTACATGGTGTGCGCAAGACTGAACTGTTTCATTTTCAAGAGCAGTGTTTGAGAAAAGAGAGGAGAAAGGAAAATTAAATTAAATTAAGCAATATACCCAGAGAAGTTCTGTTTGAAGAAAATCTGCAACGTTTATCACTAGCTCCATATCCCCAGCAAGTTGACATTTCAGGAAGGACATTTACAGTTCTGTTCAGATTACTTGAGACATCAGCATTGCTGTCTACACTAGAATGAGCACAAATCATGCACAAGTAAGTTGTTTACACTGACAGTCATTAGCTACACATTTGGAGTGCTGAAGAATGTCAGTATAAAGAGTCTGTCTGTGGTACTCAGCCCTAAACATCTCTGTCAGCCCACCTTGAAGCCTGGTACTCACAACTGGACCCAATATTCCCCTGGGGGTCTGCCAGTGCTGAAGAGCCTGCAGGGATGAACTCATGGCCCTCATGCACATTATATGCTCCTGTTTGAATGTCCAGGTACAACATTTGCTTCTGTCATACTGATCTTCATGGAGAGCCCTTTCCTGGCTGAGCCTTCATAAAGGGGCACCTTTATTCTACATTTTGAGGGAAGTCAGTCCATTGTTTCTGCTGTTGTTCACAAAAGAGATGGATGAAGTGGGCTCAAGAAGCCTCATGGCAGGATTCAAGTCCTGTTCCTTCATCACTGTGAGAACAAAATAATTCCCAAATTAATACAAATCACAGTGTTAGCGCAAGAGCTTTTGGTTTGATAATTTCTTTCAAGGGCTGGGTGCCAGTTTTGACCAAGCAAGGAGAGTTATCACATCTTGACAGAAAGAGTTTTTCTTATGTAAACTCCCACATCTGGGAAAACAAAAGAAATTACTTCAAGCTCAGGGCAGAAGTGCAAGAAAGATGTGAAATAAACTCAGTGAGTAGTGGGAGTCTGTGATTCTAGACACTCTTAAAACATGGCTCAGATGCTCCCAGAAATTTAGTCAGTTCATCAGTGCAGCAACCTGTGACTCACGAAATGAGCTGCTTTAAATACGCCAGGTTTTTATAGAAAATGCATTGACCAACTGTCCACAATCCATTAGCAACGAGCAATCTGTGCTTGGCTTTCTATGAGCAGCTCCTTTTGGCCTCTCATGGTTTTTGTTTCCTTTTACTGTGGCATGCAAGAAGGGATGTGTGCAACGGCGTGACACCACAGCTTGCTACGCAAACAGACAATTGCTAATGAAAAATTTGCACAGTTAGATACGCCTAATTTGACAGACTGAACTTGCTATTTTTCAAACCACATAAAGCTAAAGTACATCGACAGTGATGAGTGGTACACTCTTGCCAGCACAGGTGTGTCAGTATGTTCAGTTTTGTGAATACATTAAGCACTGTGGATGCATTCTACATAATAGACTTGTGTTTTAACTGGATATTTTGTGTCTGGATTGATGTTTGCATCAGTCCAGAGGAATTTTGTCCTTACAGCCCAGATTCAACTTTGTTCTGAGTAAAGTAAGCAGGTTCAGTAGGAACTGAATTTGACCTAAGATCAAAAAGTTAAGTTTGATTTTGTTAGTCTGTCCTCTTCCTTCCTGCTATGTTTCCCTTTCCCATGGAGGTGGCAATTCGAAGCTGTCGAAGCATCTTGTTAGCTATAGCAATGGCTAAATGGAAAGCATTTAATTTTGGAGAAACTGCAAGAGTGTTCTTGCATTATTGCTCTATCACCTTTGCTTCTCTCCTATAATTTGAATTCTAATTGCTAGAAATTACAGTATGTAGCTTTTATCAGTTGTGGACCAACAGGAATTTTAGACGTTGGACTAACATTCTTGATGATATTGTATCTGAACAACTTTGCAGGTGCTGGTGTGTTAACACATGGTCACTGTGAAATGAACTGGGAGCACTCAGTAAAACTGAAGTGAGAAACACACGTTACCTGGATGCAAAGCCATGTTTCAGAGGATCAATTCCTTTCCCTTCGTTGTTGGGGCAAGATGGTTTTTGTAAAGGGCAAGGTGTAAGGGATGCAAAATATTGTGCCCCTGAGTGGTTGCCTCTCCTCTGTCTTCGTAACGTATGGTTTTGATTTTGACTGTAGCCTTCAAAGTAACACTTTTTGATACCCTAATTTAACCTGCGAGTTTGTACACTCATCTGCCTGAAAATCATTCAGCTTCTAAGCTTTCTCCTAAACTTTGCAAAGACACTTTGATTTCCTGACGCTTTGGGAAACTGACAGCATCTTTACACAGCTCCTGAGGTCCTCATATCTGGGGCTGACCCCTGTGCATGGGGCACTGTCCCCTTGGCAATGCTGAGCACTCTTTGACTTGTGAAACAGCCATCAGCCTGTGGCAACCTTGGAGTGCAAAGGAGCTGTGTGGAGGTGACAGCATTTTTTAGGTCTGAAAAAAAAAAACAGGGAGCAAATCAGCCTGTCTTGGGACAGGAGGTTATGGAGAGGTGTGGATTAGTTGTCCAAGGCACTGGTCCCAGGCTCGGAGCAGTGGGGGTACGAAGGCCTCCGTGCTCCGGGAGGTCTCTGGCCTGTGGATGGGCAGTCGAACCGGCTGCAGGTGGTGCGTGCTCTCCAGGTAGCAGCCTCTCCTCGCTTCTTCCCCTCAGTGACAGAGGTCCTGAGTGTGGGGCAGCAGGTGGGGAGTCTCTGTGCTCTGCACAGAACCTGCCTTTACCTCCATTCCTGCTGGGCAACAAGGAATTAGTCCGACCAGCCACTCATCTGCCCTTTCTCGTTCCTGCAGAGGAAGAGCCAGCTAAGCCCAAACTGCTGATGCTCAGCTTGAGACTTTGTGCTGGTGCGTGCCTTTGGTGGCTCAGATGTCGAGCTGGACAGGCTGTGCCTGCCTGCAGAGGAGCAGAGATGCCCATCCTCCTCGCTGCCACACAGCTCCGATATCCCTCAAGAGACCGGACACGAGGATCTTGTGAAAGCCGCATCCTGTAGACGAGGATGTGTCCCAGCATGGGGAAAGCCTCTGTTGCACGGGCTGGAGCTCGCAGCTGTGAGCCAGGGAGCCAGCATCCCAGTGCCAGCACTGGCGGGAGGGCTCTCATCTGAGAAAAGGCGGTTGTCATGCGTGCAGAAGAGTTAGTCATGTGGGGAAAAGGCTGCTCAGGGGATTAAAAGGACTATTTGCCCAGCCCCCAGTTCAAAGCACGAGGAAGAGGGAGAGGATGGGGGATTGCCCCTCAGCGATGCCCAGGTGCAGCCAGCCCCTATCCAGGCACTACTGCAGGGAGATGTGTGGAGGGGCTGAAGCCACCCCTGGGCTGGTCACTGCCTCCACAGAGCCATGGGAGTCCTCAGAGCAAGGATTTGACGGGTATTTAACTGAAGTGAGCTGCTCTTTGGCAAAGGGCGGAGGAGTGGCAGAGAGTGGGGTGGCCACAGCCTTGTGCAGGTGGTGAGGTGGCTCTGCCACGGCAGCTCGTTCTCCCTGGGGATGCTCCAGGCCAGGCAATCCCGGCGCCGTGCAGCCACAGCCTTTCAGAGCCCTCTTCACAAAGTGGCCACGGAGTAACACTTGTACGTCTTCTGTGCACTAGGCAGAATGACAAAGTGTAGCAGAGAGCTTAAACAGCGCTCCTCTGTGGAAAAATTGTCCTGATAATGGTATTTTAAGCCATTTTAAGGGTGCGTGGTGTCCAATACACAACACAGAGGGTTTTTATTGAGGCATGTCCTAACTGCAATTCTCTGTTATTGCAGTCCTAGTTTCATAGCACAGCTCAGCCAACAACATGAGTGGTGAGGCAGAAAACTGCTCCAGCAGAGCCAGGGTACAGATGAACAACAGTGGGCAGCTCTTTCAGCAGATGTTAGACAACTCGGACCCTGGGGACAGGACTGGGACTATCAGGTAGGAGCTGGGAGCCACAGCTCCCGCTGCAGACGGGAGGGGTGGAGGGGAGGACTGGCTCACGGGAGGAGAAGGAGCCTGTGTCAGCACGTCAGGTTACAGGCAGCCTTTGTGCTGTGGCAGCGGCAAACTGACACAGCCCTTTGCTCCTGCCAAGCAGGCTGGCTGCCATCGCGCACAACAGCGGATTTCACTGAGACACGGTTTAAACACCCAGCTGCTCTTCTCCTATTACCCAAACCCATGGCTGCTGCCTTGCTGCCCTTAGAAGTTTGAATTTCCTGAAAAGGGTCGAGGTACTTCCCTTTCTCAGCTGTTTTCAGTTTCCTTTTTGCTGTGCTACAAACTGTCTCCATGCTCTCACCAGCTTTCCAGACCAGCATGAAGGTCCACCACAAGAAATGCTCCTCACCCAGGCATGGATGGCCCATCACCATCTCTGGCTATATAAGTCACTCCCAGCTAAGAGCCTGGCCAATCTGCAGAAAGCCTGCCATGGTAGTAAGGCTGATGCAAACAAGTCTTTATCACCCCAGGAGGTGGCTGGGCACTGGAACAGGCTCTCCAGGGAAATGATCACAGTACCAACCCTGTCAGAGTTCAAGAAGGACATCGATAATTCTCTCAGGCACATGATGTGAGCCTTGGACTTGTCCTGTGCAGGGCCAGGAGTTGGACTTTGATGATCCTTGTGAATCCCTTCCATCTCAGGATATTCTAGGATTCTATGATTCTACTAATCTAGTGTCTCCCATATGTCTTCTCAGTGGGAACAAATCCCTCCGTGGAAGTTTGATGTGCTTGAGGCTCACTGTTCTTACACAGTTTTTCAAAACATAACTTTGCACTAATTCATCTCCCAGCTTATTTTTTTCTCTTGTGTAAAGGCAATGACAAGAAAGGTGGAGTGTTATTATTGGATTATTCCTCAGATATGATATCAAGTATGCAATAGAAAAGAGCTTAAAAATAGGGCTGACAATTTGCAGCATAATTCAGCATGACTCTACCTGCTCCATTTTCAGCTCACTACAGTGCTTGCACACACATTTAAATGCGGGTGCAGAGGCAAACCCTGTACGAAATGAGGTGACACCCTTCTCTGCCCTACAGGTATCCTCTAGAAGTATCCTGCTGTTTGGTGGCTCCTGGGTCATGCATGTACCCCTTGGGGTTTCCATCTGTGCACAGACAGGTGCCAGGAGGTGGGAGTGAGGAGCAGAGGTGACTCCTGCCCCATGGCAGGGAGGTGACAGCTACCAGGGCTGCCTCTGGGGAAGCAGAGCCCTGTAAAGGGGGAAAAATAACACCTGCATGTAAAAAGGGAGTTTTGGATCAGCCAGCCCTGTTTCAGTACCCTAAAAAGTACCCAGTTCAGTGATTGTGCAATTCACTTGCCAGCATAGAAGAGAAAATAATACAGTTGAAGTGGAGGGTCAACATAGTCCCTGATCTCTACTGAAAAAGAAGAAATCAAGGTAATAATAGGCATAATTCTCTGCTCTGACAGACAACAGCTGAAACAACAGCACAAAAACCTTTCATCATTTCACCATGTGACAGTCTCTCTAGCAAACTGAGAAGTGATGAGCAAGACAAGAATCACAAAAGGCGCATAATTACTTAGAAAACAGGCTTTGTGGTTCTCAGTCAAGAAGAGGGGTCATTTTAATACCTCTCCTGGGCCTTACTGTATCCCATATCATCTGGATGTGGGAAGGGACTGTCTATCTATTAACAGGTTTTTGGGCATTGCGAAGCACTGCCAAGGGAGTCCTTCAAAGGATTACAATTCCAAATGGCCATAAAATTTTGAAAAATGGTCTGAAATCAGTGCGATGTGCTTCAGCCCAGACAAATTCACGATGCAGTAATTGGTGCCACCCTAGAACCAGAGACAAGAAAGGGAATGGCTGAGCAAGTAGCACTACCAGAAAGGTCTCACTTGGAACATGAGTTGGCAGATGTCACCACAAGGAAGGTTTGTATCAGCGAGGCACAGCATGTAAAATGTTACTGGGTTACTGGTCATTGATACAGTTTCAGTTGTGTTCAGATTTGGACACCCTTGCTGATGAAGCACAAAACAAGCAAGTCTGGATGGCACCAAGAAGAGCAACATGAAATTTAGGGAACATGACCTGTGAGGAAGAGTTGAGTGAATGTTGTTAACTTTTGCTTGAAAAAAATGATTGTTAGAGGACTGCACATGGATGAGAGAGATCACTCACCCCTGGGCACCACAAGATGTTGAAGCCAGGTGTTTCCTTAAGAGCCCTGGTTTCTGGCTGTGCTTGCCAGATGCGTGTTGCTAGCGGCCTTGCTGAGGCTGTGCTGGGTTCCCAAGGGCTCCTAAGGGCTGGAGCTCCTCTCCAGGATTTGGGGCTGATTCCTGCTGCTCCCATGGAGGCAGACTCATAGCGGTTTCGGAGAAACTCTGCTGGGAATGGGAAACCAACCCCATGGATTAGGCTTCAGAGTTGCATCTCAAAAAAGCCCCCACAAGACCCAAAACAAAACCAACCAAGTGATCCTGAGCAGAAATAGGCTAATTTAAAAAGTTCTAAGGCATTGTGTGATCAATAACACTCAACCCAAGCTGCATTTGCAGAGCTAATTCATGCATTGATTTTCCCATTGATTTGCAGTAACTGCTGGGTTCCTAGCTAGATTAGCAAAGGTATTTAAATATTAAGATGGAGTCATTTTAGTAGTCTTAGTCACCTTAGTACTTAAACAAAGTTGATTTATAGTTCAGATTAGGTCTCTACACAAGATGCTGTGATCCCATGAAGTCTCTTGCTGCTTTTTGATGGCTCAATGAACACATTTAAAATTCAGGTTTTATACGACCCGATTGCTTTGAGAATGAGGTCTGTTCCCCAAATCACCTGGGCTTTGCAAAGCCTTTAAAAACATAGCCCTAAACACCCAACCAGGTACCCTATCTCAGACTAACTAGGGTTTCTTCCTGCCTGGGAGTTAAGGTTCTTGGCTTGGTGTTTCAGTGAAGTTTCTAATTATTTTTACATCTTATCAGCAACCTGTTAAAGGATTGACAGATTCTGAGCTACCAGAAACAGGGGTAGGCTATAGATAAAGTGACCAGCTGTATCATTGACAGCACGTTTGGGAAACATTAACCAAAAGTAAAAGCCTTTTATAAGAAGGCCATAAAATGGCAGGACTAATTATGTTTTTCCAAAGTTAATCATTGACTTTTGTTTATTTGGTTTTTATAAAAAACTTTTTCCTTTCTCTCCTATAATGAATAAAACCTATAAAAGGTGCAGCAAATTGGATTCAGCCTTTCTTCTTCACGCTGGCCATGCTTGAAGGCTGATGAGGTGGAGGCTGACAGAGAAGCTTCCCTGAAGAAACCTGCTTCGTTGGGAGGTTCTCATCTTGAACATGAATATGTTGGTCCACTTCTGGCTTCTCTGCAGCCTGAGCGCTGTTGTGACCCCTCAGGATTCCACACAACAAGCCCAAATGTTGTTAGAAGAGTTTAACAGGAAGGCAGAAGATATCAGCTATGAGAACTCTCTTGCCTCATGGAACTACAACACCAACATCACTGAGGAGAATGCCAATAAAATGGTAAGTGCTCCATCCTGAGGGTTTTACTGTCGTCTTAGGAATCTGACACTTTCTGGTTTGTTTTGGTTCCACCAAGCTTGGCTGAAATTGGAGCGTTACTTCTCTGGTAGCTGTGTTTTAGTTTGGGGAGGATAAGGAGCTTGCTTTAACATAGCAATGCTCACTGGATGTGCCTGGGCCACTACCAGCCTCTACAGCCTTGGGTTAGTACCTGGATTACCTGCACTGCACAGGGATGTCCAGAAGCTGGAGTGTCCCATCACTTCAGGTCACCCCAGTGAGTGGAGGGAAAAGGCAAGGGAGCATTGCATGTTCATCCCCAAAATCTGTGTTGGATGGAGAGAGACACTTTCTTATGCTGAGCCCAACACCACCAGTGCCTCCTGGTGTAGTGTTTCTCTGCAGGGTTTCCCTTTCCAAGAGCAAAGCAATTCCCTTTCCTCTTGGAGACGGAACATCCCGGAGGAGATGATCTTCCCTGAGGGTCTGGCGTGCTGCTCTGTAGAGGAAGGAAGCAGGATTTGAATCTTGCACCCATGTGAGCTCAGGTCTCCCACTTTCCCTAAGACCAAACGAACACTGGGCTTTTTACTGACACAGGCAGTTGTTTTACTTCTCAGTGAATATGCAAATATTTTCTGGATGCAGGCATTCTGTTTAATGTTTGCTGATGGATTTATATAGCAGCCCACACCAGTTACCCAGTAGTGGACCCTTCCCCCTTCCCCCTCACTTTTCTCATAGTCAGGGCTGTTGGTAGACTGCCTGAAGGTACTAGACTGGGAAAAATGAGGTGAGATCACAGACTAACAAATGCCAGCAGTGGAGTTTCTAGTACAGTGGTCTAGTATGTTGGTTTGAAAGTCCATTTCTATCTGCAGGAAGGACCACAACATTTTTACTTCCAACTGTCTTCCAACACAATTCTTACTTCTCAACACCAGCCTCTCTCTGCCCCAGACCCAGGGGTCTCTAGGAAAGAACTCGTCAAGAGCAGGCAGCCATATTCTGGGTGGTTACTGATATTGCCATGCCTCAGCTCAGCATTTCAAAATGAACAAAACCACCTTGAATTTTGCCTTGTTTTGTTTCGAAGCCGCATGTTTTTTAAAGTTAACTCAAGCTTTAGAGAAAACAATTCAGAGCATAAAAATGAAGCTGAACATCCTACATCTGTTTTTGCATAATGGCTGGTGTTTCACTTTCTGGTCATATAACTTAATTAAAACATGTTTTAATTATCATATTTCTTAATTAAATCAAGGAGACTGGTTGCTGGAAGAAATCCTAATGGCTAATCATTGTCAATCTGGAATTTTTTCTGAGGCACCAGATACTTAAACTGTAATGTTTCCAAACACATAAAATGAAAGCCCTATATAGTATTTTCAGCATTAATGAGATGATAATAAAATAAATTAGGAGATACCAGCAATAAAAACCAATTAGTCTGGTGTTCAGAGAGAACTTTTTCTCTTGCTTGATCTCTTCAGCAGCACTGGTAATAAACCCACTGATTCCCCTTGTCCCGTTCTGCTGGAGGAGAGTTAATGAATATTGTCCCTTCTGGCTCCTTCACATCAATTTTCCTTGTGAATTGGGTCACAAACCCTACAACTATTCCTCTGATTTATCAACCAATTCCTCCAATTGTGGAAATATCAGACAGCAGGATAACTTCTTTCCCATGGCTTTTGTAGCCAACTCCTTCAGAAGAAGAAGCCCCTTCATCTGCCCTGCCACTCTTGAGGAACCTCTTTGTTCCTGCTCAGGACAAGGAGCTCAGGAGCACATTTGGACAGCGATGCTGTTCTTCTGGATTCTTATCAAGCTCTTGCCCACTGAGCTTTGCAAGCTGCTGAGGAGTGTCAGGACTGTTTGCTCCCATAAAGGGGAGAGTTTGGAAAGTCTCCCAGTGATGGCTGCCCTCCTGCAGCCAGGATGAAGGAGATGTGGGGATGCAATTACCACAGGTTTACGTCTGACACCACTTCTCTCTGCTGGAGCCTGGAGCAGGTGCAGTGGGTGCTGTGCGCCTGTCACACACGGGGCTGGACAACCCAGGCACAGCCCTGCAGAAAGTGTTGGCCTCGCTGTGTGTCTGCACAGGGGTGATGTGTGCCTGAAAGAGCTCTTCAGGCACAATATGACATTTGAGTTCCCTGACACCTCAGCAGGGAGGGATGGGTGTCACAGGTGCCCTCTTCCACAAGCTGGGAAGCTCTGGCATAAGCACGATTAAATAAACTGTCCCAAGGACCCAGGTTAATTAGTACTGCTCTTGTTGCCATTTGATTGGGTTCTGATATGCTAAACTGTGTACGAACACATTAGAAAAAGCTGAATAAGACAGTCCCAACTCCAAACTGTGTTCTAATGCTGCTACTTTCTGCGCTGAAATTTGGGAGTTTCACATGTCATGGTCTGTAATTGCAGAAGTGTTAAAAGCAATGTCGTGCAAAATGTTGAGATTCTGCATGCCCTATTTGGGCACCTGTTTAGAGCCTCCTTTGCCCAAGTATAATCTTTTCTTTACCAGCATTTCAGAAGAAAGTGATACTTGCCTTACAAACAGACTCAGTATCAATATCCTGGCTGCTGAGTGTTCCTGCTTCTGCAGCAGAAATGGGGATTGACATCTGGGTCACAGATCTCTTTGTGCCCTGGCTAATTTCTTTACAGGTGGGTAAAGAAAAGCACTAAGGGAAGAAAATTTGATTTAGAGTAGCAGGAGACACAGCAAAGTGATGATGGATCAATTATAACAAGCAAGGTGTGAGTAGACAGTCATGCTTTTTGCTGTTCCCAAAGAAAAATGGTTATCTGGATGTGTGAATAAAACAAAGCCAAAAAGCTCTCCAGCCATTTCACCGTGTGGTGCAAGTGCTCAGCCTGCAATCCACAGGTGTTCTTCACAAAAGAACTTCTTCCCAGAAGTGATTTTTTTGTCCACTGAGTTCATTAAGCCACTCCACTCCTTTGGAGAGGGTAACTCAGGGTTTTGTGAACCCCTTGCAGAATGAAGCGGGCGCCAAGTGGGCCTCATTTTACGAGGAGTTCTCCGAATATGCCAACAGCATCCCAGTAGACAGCAACGTGGATGACCTCACCGAGCTCCAGATCCAGATTCTCCAGGAAAGAGGATCATCTGTGCTCTCACCAGAAAAATATAACAGAGTAAGTTGTTGAATGTAGTTCATCATTTTTGGTGGGTGAGTTTAGCTGCCTCCCACAACACCGTCAAGCCAGGGCATAGTGCTGTCTCCACTCTGCTTGTTTTGGGATGATGCTGTGTATGGTGTGGAAGTGTACCTGTTCTAGATGCTCATAGCAATACAGGACTGGAGGAGTGGTCTGGCCTAGGAAGCTGGTTGCCATTTCAGTCAGCAGTTTTGCCATGGAATAAATTTCAAACACATGTACGTACACACGCCTCAGAGTAGTCCTTGCGCTTATAGCTGGATTAGCCATAAAACAAAGAAGGACATGTGGTAAGTGCTTGGTGAAGTCCAAACCTAGGGCAATGAGCAGAAAGAGATGGGTAAAAGGCCATTCAATGAGTCAAGAAGGTGGAGGTGGAGGAAGTCTTTCTTTCTCTGGACATGGTACCGTATCACACTGTGAAAAAGAAGGAAGGTTTCATTGCACTGGGCACCTTGGGATGCTTGCAAATGGGGAGGGTTCCACAGAAAGCTCATGAAGGCCAGCAAGATTTGGCAAGAATCATGATGAGATTTGATATTTGCACTGACAAGTTCACCTAAGAGGCAGATATATGGACAATGCCTATAGGTGAAATTGGAGTGAGCAGCTATGCAGACTCAAAAGGGATTTATAGCCAAACACTTATAACCAAACACTTGAGAGCTAAATTACTTTCCTTTTGCTGGAGATCAAATTGAAACACAGCATTGAGTCATGGGAACTTACAGTCAAGGATCCTACAGTCCTGATTATGGAAGAATCCTGAGATTTTTCTGCTAGGGTCAGCAGTGCTAACCACCATGCAAGGCAAGCAGCGCTTTGGCTGGATCTCTTGTCTGATCCAAATAAGATGCGTTTCTGAAAAACAGATTGTGCTGGTGGGAATGCTGGCAGTTCATACAAACTTATATTTATTTTGGATCACAACAGTGCACTGATGGTAATGTTGTCTCTGTTAAGGAGGTATGTTCTTCAGTACCCTCCCTGTTTAGACACTTAGAATTTCCTATATAATGGCCTTTGGGGCTGAAGTTGTTGATTTGTGTTTGAAAAGTGACTTTTTTAATACAGTGTGATGGGATTCCATAGGAATATTTAAGTATTCTTCACTGACACAAAAATTTGCCTGGGCACCCATTTATTTTAATGCTAACAGAGATAAAGTTAGAGCTACTCACTAACTACCCCTCCCACTCACAGCTCTTCATAGTTCTGATTTAAAGCTCTAAGTGAGAAATTGCATAGTCCTAAAGGGAAAGCTAAAAGTGGTACATGTTTTCCTTGTGGCATGAAGATGTATTTAAAACAAAGCTATGTATTTAAAAGGTATTTAAAGGTATTTAAAACAAAGCTATGTAGCATAGGTTCTGAGACAGAGCTGAATGATTTCAGATGCATTTTGGCCTTCAGCTGGCCCAAGACACGAGCCACAGCTTCTCTGTGATTGAGTCTAAGCAGATCCATGTAATCAGTGTGGTGTGATGTTAAAACTCACAGGCAACAGTCAACCTGGCAGCACCTTCCAAAGGGGCCCCTTTTTGCTGCCACTCAAAGCCACAACCTGCCTGCAAAGTTTATGTGGGTTCATGCTTATAGAAGCGCATTGATAAACTTTATTTTTTATTGCTGCTGTGTATTGATAGCTCTCTAGTTACAGTCAGTGCTCATTGAATCCAGAGCTCTGTCTTACTGGATATTAAGAACCTGTAGGTTACGTCATATATTTGGGAGATTATCTGTCTTTTCCAGCTAGGTCCGGTTCAGTAATGCATTTAGGCAAATTCTTTCATTAATCTCTACTGAGCTCAAACATATGCTTAAATACTAAGCTGGTGGGTGAAGTGTTGATTCTAGCTCTTAAGGAATTACCGTAATTGACTGTTATTTTGCACAGAGTGGCTTTCTAACAGGCATTCTTGCATCTAACTTGCAGCTGAGCACTGTGCTAAATACGATGAGTACCATCTACAGCACTGGGACCGTCTGTAAAATCAACAGTCCATCTGAGTGTTTGGTGCTGGAGCCAGGTATGACACCAACCACTGCCCCTACTGTGTCCTTCACCCTGAGGGTGCAAAAAGAGAAAGCCCAGGGGTGGCTCCTGACTGCAGAAGAACAGGCTGTAATTTCAACAGCTATCTCCTGCTATCTAAAGCTTAGTCATAATTTAATTGCACCTTGCAGTTCAGAGACCTCCACTGGACCTTCTGCTCACGAGACATACTGTCTCCTGCTTGTAGCAAACAAAATTTGGGGAGGGCTGCTCTGCTTGTGTGGCAGCCTGCCTGTCACCTGGGGTTTGCCTATATGACAGAAAATCTGTTTTTTTATTCCCTGCCATCAGTCTTGTTGGACTCAATGTTGCATTGAGGCCAGTCCTGAGAATTCTACCAATTTAAAGGAAGCTAATGTGGAGAGAGCATTTAAGAGACTCATAATGTGCTCCATCCTTCTTAAAGACAAGGGGAAGACCTTAAATTAGGAAAGGATGCAATGAAATAATGGGATAGTTCGGTATATCGAATACAAAGTGTTTTCTTCCCCATTCATGGATTTCTTTCACTTTGGTTTGTTCGCCTGCTGTGAAAGAAAAATTCTGCTTTTTCAAAGCCTAGTACTTACTTTTTTGTTCTGACAGGTCTGGATGCTATTATGGCTGAGAGCACTGATTATCATGAGAGACTGTGGGCCTGGGAAGGCTGGAGAGCTGATGTTGGCAGAATGATGAGACCATTATATGAAGAGTATGTTGAACTTGAAAATGAGGTTGCAAAGCTTAATAGTAAGTCACTTTTTTTTTTCTTTTTGTTTCTTTTTTTTTTTCCTTCTGGCTTCCAGAAACTAGTAAACATACTGCAGTCTTACACAATTTTCCCAGGAATTCAAAACACATACATAATTTGCACATAATTTGCTCTTGGTGTGCATGTCTCAAACTAAGAGGCAATGCAGACAGCTGCCATTGACCAGTTCACAGATTTCTTACCAGCCTGGAACAAGAGGCACCTTTTTGTTGGCACCCTTCCTTGTTGGCACTTTTCCCAAAGGCCATAATGCGTCAGTGCCCCTCATTACGTATCATCCAGAACTGCACCATTTGTGATTTGTGGACAAGCACATTCCATTTAAACAGCTTCTGAGTATTCCCGAGTTTTGGTGACATCTCCTCTTTCCTATGGGCCTTGACCTTCTTGCAGCCACCACAATCATTAGTATGTTTAAAAGCATTATTCCCTAGCTGGGATGATCAGATTTGGTAGGCCTGGGACAGCAAGTGCAGCTGGGTGTTCAAAAAGGATTTTGTACTAAGGAAGGAGTGCTTCCAGTCTGAGATCTTCACACAAATCATATGGAACTGTCTTTTCAAGGAACAACAGCAGCTGCTTCTAATTTTCTTTTGGGGGTCTTTTAAGATATCTTCTGAAGTAGCTCCATCATCTGTCTCTTGGCCAGACTGCAGCTGTATCGCTTGCTTTCCCATGCTCCTTGTTTTGCAAAAACTGTCAAGATGGAGCTAGATAAGAAAATATGGTCCAAATAGTAAGACAGGGAAAAAAGCTAAACATTAAGAAATGGTCATTATGGCCTTCCTTCGTACCACCAAGGAAGAGACTTCAGCTAGGAGCCATTTTTACATGAGGCTTGATGGAGCTCAGTGGACTGGAAGCCTTATTGGAACTGGGAGCTGAATGGCCCTTCTGGTGTCTGCATCTGCCCTGGTGGTTTAGTTTCTGCAAGAGCAGGCCCATATTCCATGTCCACCAGTTTATACCTTTTGTGAGAACCCCTTAGCATCCAGCCTGAGCAGAGGCTGCTGTCCGTCATAGCCACAGGAGCTCCAGTCAGGATTCCTGATTTCCTTCGACCTCCATCTCCAGACAGAATGACCTTAACTAGCAGATAACCGTGTCTGGAATTTCTGAATTTCTTGGAAATCTCACATACCTGTATGTTCATGAGACAGACCCTCAGGGAAGCTTTTTCCTCTCTGCTAAACCCAAACTATCTTTGCTGCTTCACTTTGGGTAAAGGTTGCAGGTCTGCATCAGGTCAGCAGAGAGCTGCACTCCCCCTGCAGACCACAGTGCCACATCTGGTGTCTTCATGTGATGCAACCATGCTTTACAGATTATGCTGACTACGGAGACTACTGGAGAGCAAATTATGAAGCAAAGTCTCCAGAAAATTACAAATACAGCCGTGACCAGCTGATGGAAGATGTGGAGAAGACATTTGAACAGGTAGAGGCAGGAAAAGCTCTCACCTGGGTTGCAGGGTTGTGTTTTGAAATGGTGGGCTCATACACTGATGTTACGAGGGAAGATGAAACCTTTAAACTGGCTGATCTCAGTCTACATGGGTTTAACAGAAACAGATGTGAAGAGATATACATGACATTTCTACCTCTGTAGCCATTCAAGGACCAGCTTGGTCCCCAAAGGCTGGGAAAGAGGGAGCTCTGCAGGTCCATGTCTCTCCTCCAGGCAGGGTCCATGGGGTAGATGGCATCCTTGGTACTCCAGCTCCAAAGTTTGCAATGCTGCCTCCCTCTTAACTGAACAGGACTTCTGTGGCTGGAATCTGGACTCAGTGCCTGAGCCCTGAGGCAGGGAGCAAAGCTCAGCTGCAGGTTTGGGGTGCACTTACCTGCCAGGAGAAGTTTGTCAGACTCTCCCAAACTCTGGGAGTGATGAGCGGAATAGAGCAAAGTGAAAAAATAATTGTTTCGTTCTCTTCCTCTGCCTCCAGATAAAACCTCTGTACGAGCAGCTGCATGCCTACGTGAGACACAAGCTGGAGGAAGCGTATGGCCCCGAGCTCATCAGCTCCACAGGATGCCTCCCTGCTCACTTACTGGGTATGTCAACGTGTCCACGTCATGCAAACCTGACTTTATACACAGGACAATCACCTTCAAGGCACATGGGAGGAGAGTAATCTGACTGTTTAATCAGGATATTAACAAAAAGGTTACAGATAAGAGAAGGGTAGAGGGGAAATGGATACATTCCTATCAGAGATAACACAAATGCTTAGCAGCAGTGGCAGGAAGGGAAGGCAGGTGTTCCCATCCTCGCCAAACCTCACACAGCACAAAATTCTCGCACTGGGCTGGGACATTTCCCTCCTCTCTGCAGCACTTGTCTTCCTTAGAAATGAGAGTTTCAGAGAGACTTATTTTCCCTCTCAAATTTTACTCTAAGATCCCACATTTCATGACTTGGCTTTCAAATCATGCAGCATTAAGCTGCTGTAACTGTTGTGTACCTGAACATGGCACAACAATCATGTGGAGTAACAAAAAGGATGTTCAGTTTTCATACACCTCTAGGAATGTGATCAGTCCTGAAACTATATTATACAAGAAAAGCTTGTATTGGGTAATAAAAGGATCCTTGATCTGAGTTTGACCTATGCATGACCTTTCAGAACTGCTCCCATTCACATCTGGATCGGGCCTTGCTGGATGTATAGGAGTCCCTGTTCTTGACACTGCACAATTTATAGACCTGTCTGGCACCTTTGAGCAATACATAATAAATCATTTAAAGTATTTCTTTGTTTCTCTGTTTTTATGAAGGTGATATGTGGGGTAGATTCTGGACAAATCTGTATGCCTTGACTGTTCCCTATCCAGCCAAACCAAACATTGATGTAACTTCTGCAATGGTTGAAAAGGTAAGACATGCCTTTATGCAATATGCATTATGTAACCAATCTAGATGTTATAAAAATTATGCACCACATATCAGCTGCTCTCTATAAATCTGTGGCTGCCCTCAGGCAGACACACTGCCAACAAAGTGTTGCTTTTTGCATCCTTTTATTGATTTTCACCTTAAAGTGTTTATGCATTTTTCACTGCACCTATCCCCTTAGCTGTTCTCTTTTTTCCTCCACCCTCTTTGACTCCCTTAATATTGTCTCCAAGTCTATTTTCCTCAGAGACACTTATCCATTAAGAGATATATTTTGTACTTATAAATATTTCAGGACTCCTGGAGTGGGCTGGTATCAAATATGACCTTTGCCAGTCATTACCATAATCAAATGTTTGGGGTTTTTTTTGTCAGTCATGTTTATTTGGATACAGCTAGAGAAACTGCAATGCTGCCTGTTATCTTTTGATAACTGCATAGCACCATAAGGTCTGTGTTTGAGATCTGTAGAGCTAACAGCTGTGACAGCACCTTTACTAGCCCAAGAACGTGGGTGAAGATAATTCCCTGTAGTCTTGCCAAAACCCCACTCCTTTTATAAACTAGAGTGATAGGTGAAATTTGATTTCTGAAATGCAATTATTCACCTGAAATCTACTGTCCTGTCATAGGCAGCACTCCATGAAAATGTTATGCTGGTAAGAGAAGGCATAGTTGAATTTGATTCATTATCAGTTTGCACAAGTCTGCATTAATCTCACCTCTGTTTTACACCACTGACCCCCTTGTAGTCATAAATTTGTGTCTGTTGAAGTACCACTTCAAGAAGGGAAGCATTATTTACAGAGCCTTTGAGCAGTGGGTGGGCTCATCCTTGTTGGCGGGTGTGCCCAATTTGGGATTTTCATCCAGATCAGCTGTTTGCCAGCCAGGTCTCTGTGAGAGCTCAGTCCAGTAAATGCAGAGCTCTTGCTGGGTAGAATAATACAACTTCTGAATGGCAGAATTGTCCTGGACATTATCATGCAGTCACAATCTGATAAGCAACTCCTATAAATACGTTTGCCAGGTTTTACGGTTCTGGCTGAAATCTCTCATGCTCATCTGCTGAGAATGCAGCTCCACTTCCTCAAATGAGCTGTCCCCAAGTTGACTGAAGTGGCTGAAGGGTTGGATCGCAGATCTGACAAACTACTGACAGGAATGCGTTTTTTATCTTAGCTTACCTTTTATTGAGAGCTTCCCTGGTCTGGGTCAGGTGCTATCTGCTGAACCTCTGAGTGCAGAAACCTATTTTGTTTGCAGGGAAGACACTTAATTCCAGTTCCCAGCAGAATTTACAGAAGTGCCAAAGGCAGATGCTACTGACTTACTCTCAACAGGCCAGGTGCGGGTGTGAAGCTCCTGGGAAATAAATACAAAGTCAGCTGCCCTGCATTGAGCAGGGCACTGGGAACAGGCTCCATGCAGAAACAGTGGTTAATGGTGGCATTGTCTTTTTCAGAAATGGGATGCAACTAAAATATTTAAAGCTGCTGAGGCCTTCTTCGTTTCCATTGGCCTTGATAACATGACTGAGGGCTTCTGGGCAAACTCCATGCTCACAGAACCGACCGACAACAGGAAGGTTGTCTGCCATCCTACAGCATGGGACCTGGGCAAAAGTGATTACAGGTACTGGAGTTGCTGTGACCCCTTTTTATCCCACCTACTAGAACAAACATATTTTCAATAAGGGAGCACCATGCTGGTTTAAGTTAGAATTTCTCCTTTGTTTTTTTTCTGGCTGATAAGAGGGGGAGGGAAGACAAGAAAGCAGGGATCCTGTGTGACTGTAAACTTTTCTGTGTAACTTTTCATGTGAAGATCTGCTCAAATTTACTAGTAGATCTACTCTCAAATTTTAGCAGAGAAGTGACTAATATTTGCATGAATTAGAGAAATGATGACTATGTTCTAGGGCTTAAAAAATAAGCAGAAATGCGGGTGGATACCAGTGAGATTTGTGGACAGCTGCACATTTTGCAGCAATGGCAGAGGGTCCTTGGGTAGGAAGGGAAAATCTCCTGAGAGCCCACTGTCTATCTTTAGCAGAGTTATCCAGTTTCATGAAAATCCATCAGTCTCTTCCATATTTGGGAAAGGAGTGGGACAGCAAGTTCCCACACAACGAAGACTTCTCGCAGAAACTCTGACTCCTCTTGCAGTCCCCGCAGTTACCCAGGGAAAGAAGCTGATGCTCAGCAGAGCCTTAGTGAAACACATCAGTGTCACACCTCAGCAGTCTGGGGCAGGTGAAAAGAAACCCTATTTGGAAGACATTCATTTAGTAAATAGTACCTACACAGCGATGGAGTAGCAGGAGTCACCAACACACAGGGTTTTATACATTACTATCTTCCTGAGATTGGTGGTGGTTACTCACTCCCACACATACAGTGAGTTTATTGCCGGGTTTTAGGGGACGTCTGTTCTCACAAAACAGCAGTTTTCTTTCACTCCCTGGACAATTTCAAGGTGGCTGAAGGTGTTTTGCTGAGTTCCCCATGAAGTCTTGCTGTAGCAGGATCTGAACTGCATACTAGGGTGTAGCTGCCCAGGTTTTGCAAGAGGCAAGAGGCATTCGCAAGCTTGGCAGGGCTTTGCTCCATGGCTGTGGCAGATGGGGCTCAGGCAGCCTCTCCCTGGGCCACTGTCTCTCTAACCACAGACGCTTTGTTCAAGGATCAAGATGTGCACCAAAGTGACCATGGATGACTTCCTGACTGCACACCACGAGATGGGCCACATTGAGTACGACATGGCATACTCAGGGCAGCCCTACCTGCTGAGGAGCGGTGCCAATGAGGGCTTCCACGAAGCTGTAGGTGAAATTATGTCACTTTCTGCAGCCACTCCTCAGCACTTGAAATCTCTTGATCTCCTGGACCCAACTTTCCAAGATGATGAAGGTAAATAAATGCATAAATATTATATATTTATGTGAAAGCACTTGCTGGCCTTATTTTGTAGCAGAAGATTGTGCCTGCAAACTCAGCAATCAACTGACAGGCCTCTGAAAATCTTACTCCTCTAATTTACCAGAAATACTATTTTTTCCCCAAATCACATTGTGAAGCAAGGATCACTGCTTTACAATGCTGCTACATAATTTAAAAAGAAATAGCTAGCACTCCATTACCTTCAGTCCTGAACAACTCATCCTTAAATCTTCGTAGTCCATTTAGATGAGTCTCCAAAACTCTTTTCAATCTCTGTTACATGAATCCTTACATATCTCTATGAAGATACGTATTTAGCAGTTCAAAGGACACTGAAACCTTGAGATTTACATCTCCCACTTAAGTGAATCTTGAGTGACAACATAGGTGGGCCCTCATTATAATGCAGTTCATCTGGCTTCTGAGTACTGCCTTAGAGGGATGAAGATGCACATTTTATACATTTTGTGATGTCTTCAGCTCAAAATTCCCCAGAGACTGGAAAGGTTCTCCATGATGGGTAATTAAGTGTAAATGTCAAAGGACTAGGTTATTTAAGAGTTTGAGGAAAAGAAAGAGAGACAAAACTGTGTACAATTCCTAAATGATCTTATCTCATGTTTTGTTTTCAGTAGTATTCTTCCTTCCACTTTTTCTTTAGTGAAATTCTGTAATTCACGCAAGATGTAAGCATTAGCTGTAAAGGGAAGTAACTTTAGCCATCTAATCAGATACTAATTGCTGCCATAACCATTACCTTAACTGCTTCTCTCTTCAGAAACTGAAATCAACTTTCTGCTCAAACAAGCACTAACGATTGTTGGAACAATGCCTTTTACTTACATGCTGGAGAAGTGGAGGTGGATGGTGTTTAGGGGTGAGATTACAAAGCAGGAATGGACCAAACGGTGGTGGGAGATGAAGTAAGTTTGAGAAACAAAGGGGATTTTTTTCATATGAACCTGCAAACTCAACCCTGGTTACTCAACATAATGAGGTGCTTGTGCTCCCATAGGGCATGATATGTGTCTCTGGGGGTTTCTGTAAATACCAGTAGAATGCCAGCTAGAAATACCCAATAGTGGTGCAGATAATGTCTCATAAGCTGTGTGTCCCCATTAACTCTGTGTGCAGCCCTAGCAGCTTACCCTGCCTCTCAAAAACCTTCCTCCTTGTTTCTAATGTCAGCTTCCTGATAAAGACAGCCCATGTCCTTTGCATGGCCTGTTTCAGATCAACATTTCTGTTCCCCTGACACATTCCCCAAGACATCTTCGTAGCTAAATTACAGCCCTTCTCTAAGTCTCATTGGTCATGTGCTCTGGTTTGCTCCCCAAATCATTAAGGACGAGTGGAAAGTGAAGTTCATTGCACTTGCCAGCCAGAGAAGCATGCAGATCTCAATCCACCAAGTATCTGAGCGCACTTCTCTGCTTTGTGTTTCCTCCCCACCGTATAGTGGTTTTGCAGGCAAATTGTCTGAAAGATTTCAGACTGAATCTTTTCCTTTCTTGTGTACTAAGATACCACCTTTCTCAGTAAAGAAAATACAGTTCCCTCAGCAAGTAACAACCAGAGAACTTTTTCAGATTATGCCCATCAATCAGTCTATTTTCAGCACCTGGGAGCACAAGATTAAAAATTGGTATGATTCAGACTGGAGTGTGTAATTTCCCAGGTTGGTTTTAATATGAGGGCAGAAAAATGCAAAGAAACCAAACAAGCCTCACACTGAAAATGGAGCCTGAACTCTAACACGTACACGAACAGTAAGCCTCCATCAGCAAACAGAATCTATAATAAAACTTGATATATGCAAGCCTCCTGACCCACTGTAAAAATCAATCAGCTTCAATGTATTCAAAAGTAGCAGAGATGTCAGAGAAACAGAGACTGACAAATTGTTCAGGGAAGCTTATCACATCTGGTGCAGTGGCACTGCAAAGCTCTCTGCTTGAAATACAGGTTTATGAAAAATATTTCCATGGAAGCTTATTACCGTTTTCAGAACTTAAGGCATAGGTTTGTTTCTGTAGTACTTCTCAGGAGAGAAAAATAAAGAGAAAGCTCATCTCCAGCCCAGTGGCACAGGAGGCCATCTATCTTTTGCGTTGTCCAGTCTCTGCATGCCCTTGCCCAGAACGAAAATGCAGGTCTGTAAACTGAGGATGGCCCAGGACATGAGGGCTGTGTGTGTGAAGCTCATGTCTTGTAGATTATTTCATACCACTAATTTGTCTCTGCACACCCTGCTATCATACAGATCCCTTCCTTGCACTATGAGTTTGCAAGCAGCTGCCTCTCTGTGGTCTCCAGCTGTGGAGCAGAACTTGCTTGGGGTTACTGGGAGCTGTATGGAATTCTTCTGTTTGGAAGTGAGAGAGGTGTCCATATGTATCAGACAAAACAGAAGAAAAGCTGAGTCAGATTACCTTTCCTTATTGTCTATTAAACAGAAACCCTGTGTTTTTCTTTCATCTCCAGGAGAGACATAGTTGGTGTTGTGGAACCAGTCCCTCATGATGAAACCTACTGTGACCCTGCCGCGCTGTTTCATGTGGCCAATGATTACTCCTTCATAAGGTAGTGCAGTGTTTAATTCACGATTCAAGTTTTGTCTACAGAACAAGCCCCAGCTACCTAAAACATCTGCTGGAGAGTCTCAGGACCCAATCTTATTTTGTTTAAAGCCCAGACCGAAGGTTGCTGATTTCAATGGGAGTGTTTCTCTGCACATCAGGGGTTGTTCCATAATAATCTCTGAGCAGTGAGGAGGCTGCTGAGCTTCTTGCTGAGCAGAAAAGTTTCATGCTGCCATCAAACCAGCAGGAGCACTTCTGTATGAGGTGTTTGCCTCCTGGGTAATCACTGTGCCCCATGTCACTTGGGCCACGCCCATGCAGCCCTGGATGTCCTCTGTGTCCCAACCACCTCATTTAGAGGGCTCAGAACAGAGAGCTGGACCTTGAAAACTTTACTCTCTCCTGATTTATGTGGCAACTAACAGACTTGGGGTACTTCTAGTCCATTTGATCTTGGCATTTTGCTAAATTTGAGTTAGCTTAGGCTATAAATATCAGCTGGCCTCTCTCCCTGTAGTGCAGTCTCCCAGGAGTGACAGCTGACACAGCAGAGCTTTCCAAAGGCCAAGGGCTTGCAGGTTTCCTTGACAGACAACTAATAAAACCTGTGCCTCCCTTTTCCTTGCCCTTCCTTTAGGTATTACACCCGCACCATCTATCAGTTCCAGTTCCAGGAGGCACTTTGCAAGGCAGCTAACCATACTGGCCCTCTTCACAAGTGTGACATTACCAACTCCACTGCAGCTGGTCAGAGACTCAGGTAATGAAGTAAATTTCTCACACATAATAAATCAGAATATAACGAAGCCTAAGTCATCCTTGAAAATTTCTGGTGTCAATGAGGTTGCATCAAGAATAAACCTAGCTTGGAAATTTAGCATATACCTGCTCAATTCATTTTGACAAGCTGACTAAATTTATGTACACTAAGGTTCTAAACATCAAAGGTTTAATTACCTGTTTGTGGGAATAGAATATTTTTACTAATAGGAATATTGGGAGAAAGGAGTGAATTCTGAAGCAAAAAAGAACACTTTTATACTGATCACAGAGTGTTTTTCTTGTCCAGACAGGACATGGCAATAACATATTACTTCTCATTCCACATATACAGACAAATGCTGGAATTAGGGAGATCCAAGCCCTGGACTGAAGCGCTGGAAAATGTAACAGGAGAAAAATACATGAATGCAGCTCCCTTGCTCAATTACTTTGAACCTTTATATGAGTGGCTGAAAAAAAACAATTCTGGCAGATTCATTGGCTGGAAAACAGACTGGGCTCCATGTACGTATGGCTTGTGGGTGCTTTAAGGACACTTGTTAGTCTTCACAGCCCTTGATTAGCAAAGTCCCTCTACCTTGTAGCTGTTGGAGGCTATTCTCCCTAGAAAAGCAGGGTTATGGGAAGTAAACACTGAGCTGTAAGTTTTACTCACAGGAAGACAGACTGGCTTCCTTGTGGCCAGAGCTGGAGAAGTCAGCACACGTGTTTGTCAGACCCCCACCCCGTTCTCAGAAATTGAGGTGTCTTTTTTTTCATAATGGCAGCACTCAGAGTGCGGGATGACTGTACAGAAGGAAGAAAGACCAGAAACCTGGTCTTGTGTGGCACTTGCCTGAAAGCAGTGTGCCTGTATTGCAGGGCTGGGAGCCACTGGTCCTGGAAGCCAGGCATAGGGGCAAACCAGTACAAAAAAATTACTGCTATGCTTTTTGCTGACATGTGTTAGTCAAAGAGGGGAGCTCAAGGGGACAAAAAGGAGGAGACTGTGGAAAAATGCATTTTTCAGCTTATTGTGACACTGAGTGATGAACCAGCCAGGTTATATATGTGTAATCACTGCCAGTACTGGGGAGCACTGTAACTCTTACAGCCCTGTGCCAGTCTCTGACAGTGGGATTCACCTAACCAGGCACCAGCATCTGCATCTAAGCCGCTCATTCCCAGTGGTGGGAAAGAGGGATTTTCCTTTTATCTTCTACAAAACCAGACTTGGGAACACAAATGAGTGTGTTTGCAGTAGAGATGACTGAAGGGAAACAAAATCAGTCCCACCAAGCTCTCCAAGAGGAGCAGGGGAACCTGTAAGGAAACTTTAGCCACCTCATCATCTCCCAGGAACAGAATTTTTGTTGCTGCAGCTCTAACATGGCCCTTGTTTCTTTTTAAACCAGATTCTGGCAATGCAATCAAAGTGCGCATCAGCCTGAAGTCAGCTCTGGGGGACCAGGCGGTGAGTGTGTTTGTCCTGTGGCACCTTTCTTCCTGCTTGGGCAACAGAGATGCTGTGATAATGGTGCTCAGAAAATGGGTCAGGGTATAGCTGATCTTTGTGTCTGAAGGGTGGCATCAGCTCAGGTGAAGAGTTATCACATAGAAGATGTCTTGTCTGAGTTTGTGGTCAAGACTCCTTCTAGAATTAGTGGAGGAACTTCTCCAGGGAGTTATCCCACCCATTTTAGGAAAGGGATCTCAGATAGATGAGTTATTCTGTAGAGATACCAATCATGATTTTTTTCCTCCTACAGAACAGGCCTGGAGGGCTAACATAGGGGAACCTGTGTACATGAAAATGGCTGTATTTTTCTCAGATTTGCTGATGTGTCCACATAAGGCTTCTACCTAATTTCCTCTAATTGCCATTATCATGGCTATGGTGGCTGCCTTCAGAAGTTATTAGAGCAGCTACTTCACATTTAAAAGCAGGCTGGTGGATCCCACTCTCTATTCTTAAATGCTCTTGATTTCAAACTATTAAAATATGTTAGTATTTCTCTGTAGATTTTTGTTTGCCTGTTTACTGTAATATTTCCAGGCCCTGATATATTCAGCTGCCTCCCTGCCCTCCAACCCTGATGCAGAGACAGCTTTGTTACTGAGATTGCGGGGGACAGTGCAGTGCAGCTGCTTCTGTTTCAGATGAGGAGAAGGGCTTTCATTCCCAAGAGCTTGTCTGCTTTCCCCAATTATACCAGCTGGTCCAATAAAATGTATTATAGCAATGAAAAAAATCTCATCAAAGCCGAAGATGGCTTTTACGATTTTAAACAGAGCATTGGCTTAGGCCATCTGCTTAACCCAGGCTGAAAATTCACTCTTTATTCTAACTCTTTCTCTTTATGCTAATCTCATGGAGGCAGTGTAGAAGGTTTAAGTGCAGACACTTCATTCCTGTTAATAGCCATTTTCACCTTGCAGGACATTAGTAATTTTCCAAGAACAAGTATGTCATCAGGCAGGTCATTTAGACCTGCGTGTTGGAGCCTAATGCACTAGCAAGGACACAAACCATGGGCTCATTTTTCATGTGAATTGAGCTCTTGCTTCTATCACTCTCTCACATGCAAGCCCCACTGGAGTTTTATTGCTTCCTAGACTGCCTAGTTGAGTTAGATACAATTCAAAACTGATGTCAACAGCATGAAAAGGTTCCATATTACAACACATTTATTAGTCATTATGGTTAATGTTTAGCTTAATATCATTTTTATGCCTGCCTTTAGCCATCATAGTCTTTTGTTGTGCAATTGAGCAGCTGTAAAACAATCTCATACAGATTACTTAATTTGAATTATTGTATGGGTGGTAGGTTCCTAAGCTCTGAACAGCAAGCCATACATTTTCCTCTCAAAACCAGTTCACATCACCAACTTGCAAGAAACCTTTTCTATTCGGTTGCTTTCTGCCTTCCCACAAATTTCCCTTTATGCTGAGCCCCCAGGGACATGGCTGAATGCTGGTATGGCAGCAGCAGGTAATGGTACATGCATGAACTGGCATAGAGAAAAGGCAGGGGGAATCTTGGGCAGGAATCTCAGCCCATCTACACAGAGCAATGTGTTTTGGGTGCTTTGCACGGCTCACAGCGCACAGAAGCTGTGGGCCCCGTGCAGCTGTTTGTTTAAGGTGTATTTTGAGTTGCTTTGCACTGACCTAACAGCACAAAGCAGTCTAGGTGTGCCAGCAAACATTTTTGCATTTGTTCTCGTTAGCTCTGGAGAGAGCAGGCAGGGAAAGGTTGCTGCTCTTGGGCAGAGGTACAGCTGTGCTGGGGCCGCAGGGCAGCTGCGGCTCACACAGGCTCTTGGCCGTGACTCAACCCTGGCTGGTACCAGCAGGGAAGTTTCAATAGCCCCAAGTTCTGGCAAATTAAACATCCAGACTCTCAGATGGGCTCAATGCCAGCTCTACCAGAGCGTGCACTGCCGCAATTACCCTGCTAATTGTTTTCAGGCTGATGAGATTAGAGCTGCAGCCGCAGCATCCCTGGATCACCAGTGCAGCTGATGAAGCTGAAACAGCCACAGCTTTGCTTCAGCTGGGGCTTTATGAAAGTGCCCGCATAAGGGAAAGTGCTGCAAGATCCCCACTGAATCCCTTGGGGTCTGTCATATTTAAAATAAACAGTTCCAGGAGCACCAGCCCCTGACTGCCACTTGAAAACAAGACCCCTCCTCAAACACTCATTCAAAATTCTCCACCAGGTCAATGCCATATGTATGATCACGTTGTAAAGGGCTGCCACACAAGACAGTGTTAGGGAACTGAGAGCTGTCAGCCTGCAGGCATTTAGATGTATTTTACAATGAAAAATCCTTTTTGAATCAGAGGCCACACTTACGCTGCCTTTCAAGTCGCATGTGGGATCTTGGAGGAAGCACACTGTAACAGAGCAGAGGTGCTTGGCAGAGTTCATTTCTCTCTGGAAGCAAAGTGGCTTCTGTAACGCGCAGCGAAAGATGGGTTCCTGAGATGCCTGGGGAAGCCATGTGGGTAGTCATGACTCAAACACAGATCAGAAGCCAGCCAACCACTTCCCATCCACACAGCCAGTAACAGCATTTATAAAGGCAGTTGAGAGGTACAGTGGCAATTAAAATACGCTAGACTGAAAAAGACAAAATATAAGCTAGAGAAATGAATAAATGATTAAAAAGTTAACCTGCTAAGTACAGAACACACCAGTAGAGGAATCACGCCCAATTAGATCCTTTTAAAAATAATAATAAAAGCAGCACTGAAAACCTAAAGATGTTGGGTGTAGATAGAAAATTGAGAAACCCCAGGAAAAGCTTCTTAGCTGTGATAGTGAACAGTGCCAGCTGCTGGAGGCAGCAGCAGTAACAAGAAGAGGTGCTTCAGTGCAGGGCTGTGCAAGCAGGAGAAAGCTGGGGGGTTTGCCTCGTGAAGGGGACTCAGCCTCAGCCCTTCCTGGTGGGAACAGCCATGGCTGGCACAACCCCTGCCCTCCAAATGCCATGGAGACTGCCCTGAGTACTGTGGCTTTGGGTACCTGCAGCTTTCCTGGGACCTGGTCCTGAATGGACTGACAGCAGTGGGTTCTTTCCGCTCTTTCCTCTCCTATAGTAATAGAATCAGGACAGTTTAGGTTGTGAGGGATCTTTAAAGATCAGCTAACCCAACCCTGCTGCAATGACCAGGGACAACTTCAGCTAGATCAAGTTGCTGTAAGCCTCACCTAGCCTGACCTTGAATGTTTTCAGAAATTGAGTGTCCACCACGTCTTTGGGCAATCTGTTCCAATGCCTCACCACCTTCACAGTAAAGAATTTCTTCCTAGTAACTAATCTAAATCAACTATCTTTTAATCTAAAACCATTACTCTTTGTCGTATTGCAACAGACCCAGCTAAACAGTTTATCCCTGTCTATCCCTGTCTTCCTCATAGATATTTATACATCTTTCTCATTCTATATCAGTGTCAAGAGGTGGACACGGTTAAAAATGTAGCTGGGTTTTATAAAGCGTGTTACAACAGAGCTGCCTTCTACCACACCTTCCTGAATAATACTCAAGAAAGTCAGGAGCTGTGTAAGTCTATCATTGACAGCATTTATAGGCCTTCCTGGCCAGGTACCATAAACACAGTCAAATCTATGCCTTAGGGGAATAAAAAGATATTGCCACAGAGTTCAGTTGGGAATTTTCCCTTCATGCACACATGCTATTGCACAACAGATCAGGCTGCTGTATCACCTCCTGCCACGGTTTTTGCCCCCTGTACAGCCCTTGGTTCCTGCCCCAGGGAAGCTGTTTTTGTCTTCCACTGAGAATAACTTTGGACTCATAAGGCAAGCCAGGAGAAGCCTGCACACAGGCAGTACATTTTTTTTATATCACCTGTCTATTCTCCAGGGAAAAACAACAAATATGTGCTTGCTGCAGAAGTACAGATGCAAAGAGTTTTTTACCAAAACAGACCCCAAACAAAAATCCCAGCTCATCAAGCAAATAAATTAGCCACCTTCACAGAACAACTCTACCACAAAGGTTCTCATCCTTAATAGAACAGGTTTGCAAATAAAATTATGTGATTAAAACAAGATCTAAATTATGAAATCTTTAAAAGTCAAAGAGAATGCACAATATTTTGTACGAATAGCCTTGCTGATGTCTTTTCTCTCTGTAAGGCAGGGAAATGTGCTGGGACTGCAGCATCTTCAGTGGTCTCATATACAGGTACCAAAGATTGCAGAGGGACAGCATGATGTCTGGCAGCAGGGATGCCTCCTAGGTTATTCTCCTGCACAGTGCCCAGATTAATGGAGCTAAAGGGTTTGGGTTGGTTTCTGATGTGCTATCATGGCACAAATAAATAATACTGAAGTGCATGCCAAGCATTACAATCGCTATTTCTTTTTAGAAGGATTTCTCAATGTCTCTGATTTCTTGCCATCTCTGATGAATTTCTCTTGTGCTGTTTCTGCAGTATGAATGGGATGAAAGTGAGCTCTTCTTGTTCAAGTCATCCATCGCCTATGCCATGAGAAAATACTTCGCGGAGGTGAAGAAACAGGAAGTTGACTTCCAGTGAGTGGCTTACTTAATTGTGCCAGATATGCCTGCATTGCTTCTGGTTGGCTAACGGCATGAACTGGTGGAATTAACTGTGCCTTCTGTCAAATGTAAGGTGACAGAAACAATGTCAAACATCAGCTGTTTGCAAAAGGCAAGATGCCGGCTTGGGTACTTGGTGTCTTTCCACTCAAGAGCCTGAAGTCTAGGAATAATGCTAAAGTTAGGTAAGAAGGCTTTGTCTCCCACAGCTTATCAGTGATGGAGATGAACCTTGACAATTCCTGCCCAACACCTATATAGAAGTATCAGGGAAGGTACACTGATTAGAAATAAACATTTCTAGCAATGTATGTGTATGATACTGAATATCCGAGAGGTTTGGGGCCAAGGAAAGATAAACATGTTGACTATAAAGCACCAGAATTTGGTACAGACTTACTAATCTTACCTCGGCTCAGTTACAAATAAAATCTTTTCACCTGAGAATGATTTTGGTAAGGAATACAACCCTTTTGATTAAGTATCTTCAATAACGTTCAGGAGCTATCTACTTAAGCTATTAGGGTTTACTTCATAGAACATCAGTCATGTAATATCTAGAATCTACTCTAGAAAAATAAGGAAGAAAGCTTTTTTTTTTCACTTGGTACTTCATATATCACCTCATCCATGGGGCCAACCCCAAACGCTCTCTGTTCTGCAAGTGATTATGTGCTGTGGAAAATTACACCAAGGTTTGTCTTAGGTATGAGGTAGACTCTCTCCAGCTCCAGATACAAATTTGTACATAGAAAAAGAAATTCTGGCAGGAAAATTGATTTCACTTCCCAGCTGATTTCACTTGAAGGCATTCCCCAGCATAAACTAAACCCCTGGCAATGCCAATCAAACACAACTGTTCACTTGCCCGAATTTAAATGTAATGTCATCTCAACTATGAAAATAACCTTTCTCTTCTGTTTCTTCTTCAGAATTACTGACATTCATGTTGGGGAACAGACACAAAGGATCTCCTTCTACATCACTGTCAGCATGCCGGGTAATATCAGTGATATTGTGCCCAAAGCTGATGTGGAAAATGCCATCAGGTGAGATTTTGCTCTCTGGGGGAAAAAAAACCCAACCAAACTACCAGATGAAAGGGTGGAAGGGAAAGCACTGCTTAAGTCAGCTGAGGCAGAAGCAGTGACAAAAAAGTCAACATTGCAGTTAAAATGGAAATAGTGGGATGAGAGGAACTAGGATGAAAACTAGTATGATAGAAAGAAACCAGTCCATCTATCAGATGGTGTCTTGGACAACAGCCAACGTAAAATGCTTCAGGGGGCTTGTAAAATTGCCAAAACACATCTCATTGCATCGTACCTTGCCAGCAGATACAATTGCTCAAACTTTAAAAGGAACTATTTTATATTCTGAAATACAGAATACAGTAACGATGCACACATGTGTTCTTCCTCTCATTAATGAAAAGTCAGTGCAAGAATTACTGTTAAGAAGGACTCCAGAATAATGGTGTACTAGAAAGACAGCCAGATGTATTTGATTATATAGACGAGGTCAGAGCAGGAGGTAGTTTCCACTTACAGGTCAATGAACAGCTCTTTTATAGCAATGTGACAGTGGTGTGACACCACTGTAAGTCATTGCTATAAAAATAACTGCAACTCTGCAGAAGATCATGGGTAATGTGCAGTGGGAAATGAAGAGGGCACAAATCTAAAAGCAGCATCAACATGAGATGGGGTTGAAAATGCAGTGAGATAAGTTGGTGAACTAAGGGAAAAGAATATGGCTGTGAAAGTCACTTTCGGGTTAGCACTCAATAGCAGATGTGGAAATTTAGGGAAAAACCAGGCCCAGATGATACACCAGGGAAAGGGTTTTCAGGGCAGTGAAAAACACAAGAATCAAAATTATGTAAGATTGTAGGAGGGAAACAGGTAAGATGTCAAAGCTGAGTTTTGTGTGTCATATCTGAGAAACTTTTGGATAGACAAGAAACGATAAAGAGAATGAAGGGCAAAATACAAAGAGAGAAGAAGATCAGAAGGTTCATTTGATAAATATTAAATGTTAAGACTGAATTTAAGAATCCATGCAGTGTCTGAACATGTCAGTTAAACTGCAGTAGGTTAAAGGTTTAAGTTCCTATGGTTGTCACTCACATGCCAGAAGGAATATGGCTTTAGCAGTATCTCCTCTGCAGCCTTTTCAACTGAGCAGTTCAGGGGAAGCTTGGCACACTAGAGATTTATAAAACAACTGAAAACCGTTCCTTTCCTTCCAATAAGTGTGTGAAACTCTTTGACTTTGCATTTGATGGCAGGATGTCTCGGGGACGAATCAATGAGGCTTTCAGACTGGATGATAACACGCTGGAGTTTGTGGGAATACATCCAACCCTGGCTGCACCTTATGAACCACCAGTCACCATCTGGTTAATTGTGTTTGGGGTGGTCACTGGTCTGATTGTCATTGGAATTATTGCCTTGATCATCACTGGGCGAAGAGATCGCAAAAAGTGAGTAATATTTTTTGATACTGTGACCATGACCACTGGAAGATGTCCCGATAATTGAATCATCAGGATTTTTTACAAATTAGGCTGCCCAGTTTACCTGAAGCAAGTTAAGGAATGAAAGCTTATTATCCCTCGCCCATCAACAGTGATAGCTAAAGGTTCAGCTCCCTGTCTCTCAGCACATGGCAGCTTTGGCAGCTTAATGCAATTTCCCCATTGTCATCAGTTTAACCAGTGCTGCCACCAGTGTGGCCACAGGGAGCCGCAGGGTCTCCAGGCTTCTGTCAACCCTGCTGCAAGGAGGATGGGATGTCCTGCTGGCAACATGGTACCTTCTCCAACAGCAGAGTTGCTCACATTTATCAGCACCTACCGTTTTCTGTAATCTTATTGTACGCCATACAGTAATGAAGTTTTCCTTAAATGTTATTGCATTAACAACAATGTAGCTTGGTTGGTTTTCTAAGTGTCTCCACTAACAGGGTTTCTAAGAACATAGGAGGTTTGCTACAGTTCTTCTTAAACCTGACTTGATTTCTTTTATATAAATATTTCCAGTTAAACACAGTATTATTTACGGTCAGGGATTCTGGGGATCCAGAAGGACTTGAACAGAACAGGGACTTTCTAATATAAAATGAATTTTCATTACAGGAGAGCAAGAGAAAGCAGAGGTGAAGCAGGATCAAACGGTGGAGAGGTGAACCCTTATGGTGAAGAGGGGAGAAGCAACCTGGGCTTTGAGCCAGCTGAAGAGACACAAACAACATTTTAAAAGGTGTGGGTACACTAAGGGCTTCTGATTTTTTTCATTTCACTTTTAGCAATATTGCCTAGCAAAGGAGAAAAACACTATGGACATCATCAAACAATGTCTTCTGGTTGACCATTAATCTACTGGTTCATGGCCAATAGCAACTAAATCTGCTGTTTATGTGGTAACTAGAAAACATGCATGGCTTTTCTATGAATAACGTGCATAACGTTACACAGTATTTGTGCTGCTTTTCATGTCTGCTGCATCCAGCTTCTGTTTCCTGTGTCATGAGATAAAGCTTGGAAGTATACAGTTGTATACAGACCAAGACACATAAAAATGACTCATATACTCCTGAAGAACATCTTGATCTTTCCAGCTGGAGACCTCAAAAGTGTTCTAAAGACAGTGACGAAAAAAACCCTTGACTATCAGAAGAACCTTAGTGATGAAGAACTCAATTTGATATGAAATAACTGCAATTTTTGCACCTTCAAGAAATCTGTAGCAATGTAAAATGGATACTGGGTGAAGACTAAGAAGCACTGGAAGTTTATTAGGAAGTTATAATATAAGTTATTTTTCTAACTGTTTGCTTGATAAGTATTGTAGAGACCAAATAGCCCACTCTCCCTCAAACAAAAATCTCTTTTATGTTAACATTAAAAATGGAAACTTCCTTAATACTAAATGATCAAAGTTGTTTTAGTTGTTTTTTCCTATACCTTGGCCATTGCCTCCACTATTACAAATGCTGTGTACAACAAATACAATTGTGCTGTTACATAAAAGGGGCAGTAGGCTTCGGAAGTTCTGGTTGCACCTGAGAAACAAAATCTGTTCACATGGAGGATACTGCAGCACTGGACCAGGTTGCCTATTCTGTACTCTGTGAGAGGCTGTGGGATCTCCAGCTTTAGAAGTGTTCAGAGATCAGGTAGACAAAGGTATGGCTGATGGAGCAGTGCGTATAATCCACTCCGAGTGAGAAGTTTGGATAGATGATCTCCAGAGCACCCTTTCAGCCAGATTTTCTGTGATTCTGAGTTTTGTAGGTCCCCCACCGTAGCTGCAACCATGCCAGCATGGTTTTTTCTGTACATACCCAGTCACTGAAAGTCACAAGGTGTCTGATACTCAGTCCTGGATTGCGACAAAGAGGTGGGAGCAAACACAATCCTGCATGAAAAATGCTCAGAAAATCCATGGACTCTTAAAATCCTAGTGATGCCATGATGATTTTTTGCTTTTTCATGTACGCCTCCCATATACCCTTCCACATACCCTTTTACACAGCTTTGTATGTATCCTTAGTGCTTTTAGCCCACATACTTGTAATTCCCCAAGTCTGATAACCAGCTTAGACCCAAAGTTCCGTTAAGCCAGGAGACCAAACATCTTGAAAACCTCGAAATTGGGTCAGTAAGCCCCAGACACCAAGGTCCTCTCCAGAACACATTCTGTAAACCAAGATAGGCCCATCCAGGGGGAAGGTTCCTCAGGACGGGGGCTTCTCTTGAGCCTCTCATTGGGGAATCTTTGATAGATATGCTAATTTGCAAGGTCTATAACTGTATATACGAATTATCGTGTGTGTGCATCCTGGGGTGGGCATCTTGGGGTGGGCATCTTGGGGTGGGCATCCTGGTGTGCATCTTTTGGGTGTGCACTTTCGGTGTGCATTCAGGGGTGCTTTCTACCTGGATGTGGTGCACCAGAGGATCCTTAAATAAATACCAAGGTAAAACCCTTTTTCCCCTCTAACTGTGTTTGGCTTTTAATTCTAAGCCCAGGCAAAGGCATCAGTAGGCCTCCAAAATGATCACAATCTGTAGAAAGCAGCCAAACATATATCTGAAAAATATATCTGGGCTCTACAGGTTCACAAAGCACTGACATAATGCTCAACATTCATTTCCTATTTAAGAGATAAGACAGTTAAATGAAGCAGTTCAAAATGGTTAGCAGATGATACTAATTAACTGCAAACTAGACACTAGTGCAAAGGAGTGAAAATACTTTTTTTTAAGTTGCTTTTCTATACCACATATTTCATTGCCATAACATCCCCAAACCTTAGTACTTGATCTGAACTTCTAGGATAAATAAATCAACTATTTGTGGTCTTCCTACTTACTGTGCAAAAAAGGAATGGCACGACTACTTCACAAAAAAGGAATGGCAAAGCTGGAAACAATCAAATAATGTAATTAGTCATGCCAGCCATCTTCAGATCTGTTGTTAAGATTAACTTTTTCATTATGGCAAAGCTTTAATTTTAATACAATTGATTTTAAAAGCTGTGCTATGAATCAAAAAACACTATTGAGAATTGTCAACACAAAAAGCCACTGAAAGGATTTAGCAGGGTGTTGGAAGAACTTAAAGACATTTATATGAAAATAATCAGCTGCATGCATTAGCCCCACCAATAGCTCACACCTTCTGTGCTGGGGGGGCCCTCCCTCTCCTACTTTCTCAGCATCAGCACTCCTTCCTGACTCTTTCTCTGAGTCAGCACTCCTTTGCCCAGGTTGGTCCACAAGCAGCATCATACCAAGCCCTAGCCCTCCCTGCCATGCAGCCGCCATGGCCCCAGGCCTGTACAGATCCCCAAAGTCATTTACATGACCACAAATGCAGCTTTCCCTCAAACACACCTGAAGTTCCCCAGGAAGCACAAGGATGTGCTCTCCGAGCCGTCTTCCAGTTCTGGGACCGAGCAATGCCAGGTGTGGGAGCCTCTGTCTGGCCAGAGACCTTCGTTTCTTTCTCCCCTTTCCCCACGTCTGCACCCTGCATTTCTTATTCCTTGGGTTCATTTTATTCCAGGTGAGCTCAAACTAGAGCTGCAGAGGGGTCCCTTTTAGGGCTGGGCCAGCTCCATCAGCGAAAGGGCAAGCAGACATCACTTATGGGCATCACACACTGAACTAGCTCAGATATGAGTAAAGATAAAAGGATTTATTTGAGAAATCATTTTAAAGCCTCTTTATGCATATTAGATCAGCATTTTTACAACTGTCAGTGTCTAAGTTTAGATGCCTCTGTTATACTTACATAGCTTCAGATGTATCTGGTATCTCAAGACTTGCTGAAGTTAGCACTAATTTTTGTAGTGCTGTGCACATTTGGAAGTCGGGTGCTCCTATTTAAGCACTAACGTCAGAAGCCAAATTTCAGTGCCTCAGTAACAAAATATTTGGCGAAGCAATTATATTAATAGCATTTTCATTTATCTTCAAATTTTTGCTTCTCAAGTTTTATCGAGATCAGCAAATTTACCATTTACTGTTGCAGTGACTACAGAATTCTGCATAAAACATTATTTTCTTTATTTCTACCTGTTATTGCAGGAAGCAATAACACTCTAGTAGATGCCTCGTATGTTGCTAAATTGAAAATATCCTAAATACGCAGCTTAGAATGAATTTCAAATCAAATATACACCCTGAGGGCCAAAACTAAAGTCAATAATACTGGTGAGAAAACAGATACAGTATTTTACCTGTAGTAATTTCTAAGTAATTGAAAGTAAGACTATATCTATTTATGTTGCTGTCACTTGTGGTAGTTCTAAATTTGACTTTAGGTGTCAGCTTCAAGTGCTTATGAAGAAAAAACACGTTCAGATGAGTTATGATAATCAGAAAACCTACCAAGCATATATTTCCCTGTTTACATTTCCAGTTAAGGCCGAATAATGACAGTTTGGAGGCACTGAAGGAGTGCACATAATCGGTATATATATCTCAGTGTCTGAGAAGTCTTTTGAAAAAATGCTAACAAAATAAATTATATTCTTCCACAGTATCATTCCACATTCTGTCACCCATAGAGTGTCACAAACGCTTTCTCCATATGCTTCTCGGAAAAATAACCACACTGATTAAATGAGAAGAACACTAAAATACAGAATAATAAGGGTGGCTAATGTCAGGCAGATTTTAGGTTCAGCTCTCTTATAGCAGGCAGGTGATATGGAGCCCAGTATGCACAGTCATCTGTTTCTGAATCTTATTTTTCAAGCTCTGTTGCCTTCTCTCAATGCCTCGAAAGAATGGCAACAGTTGATAAACGGCAGGGAGCTGTTCTGGTAGTTAAATGAAGCAAAGATGATGCACATAGTCATTTAATTTTAAAATAATTCAGGAACTGTAATTTGCATTAGCTTTTCTTGATTTTAGCATGCAGAAATTCATAGACAGTGATGTTGCTACAAATCTCTGCGTGCTAAAATAAAGTTGCAGGAGATAAATAAAATTTAACTTATTTATCTATCTTACATTGTGATAGTTTAATCTTCTTTCTTTGCATTAATATGTCCTCTAATATAAGTCACTTTACTCATTTTCCTGACAATTATATTAAAAAAAAAGATGAGAACATCACGGTCATTTCATGGTGTCATCAGTAATGTCCAAAACAGTTCTTTGTTGCTGGTGAGAAACAAGTCATGGTCTACAGACAGCTGATCAAAATTTAGGTGAAGAGGAACAATAAATCAGGGTAATTTTTGGCACAGGAGATGCAGATCTCAAAATCAAATGAGCATGATCAGCATCTGACTTAAAGATCCTTGAAGACTCATGGATGGGGTAACACATCCTTCTCATTGTAGGGGCAGTGTTATTTCACGCAGACTTAGCTGTAAAACTGGGGGACTCCTCTATATCTGCTGTTTAAAATCTCTGTACAGGAAGGCAAATATCTTTTATTCTGTGGTGGCTAAGAGAGAAAGGGCAAATGACCATGGGGAAGTACCAGTAATGGTCCTGTAGTCAGGGAAGAAATTTAGACAGTTAATTTAGCTCAGCACACAATTTTTAAACCATTAAAATTAGGTGAGAGGAATCTCATTCTGTATATTTTGTTGATGTTGAAGGGTATTATGCTTAAATACGTGCTTCTGAAAAGAAAGGAAGCCAACCTGCCTTTGTGCCCCATTTCCTGTATTAACCATGTCCTGAACTAGATAATATAGAATGTATTACTTACAAACAATGGCTTTTATTAAAGGATATTTTCATTATGAGCATCAGTTCAGCTATCAGCAGAGACTCCCAGTGACTCCTATTATTTTGTTTTCTCCAGTTTGTATGTGCAGATGTACACACATACCTCGTACCAGCAGTTGTCTGTTATCTGGTGGATGATGTTTGAAATCTGCTGTGGTCTGTAAAGTCTGTATCCTTGAGAAACTTTCTGCATGTTATCATGAAGCTCATAGGGCTGCTTTCCCAAAGTGAACATCTCCCACACTAAGACATGAAATGAAAGTCAAGAAATAAAAGATAAGTCCTTTTTCACAAAACAAGATACACATGCAACATTAAACTGATCAGACTCTGAGAACATTGTCCAAAAAAATGACTGACAAGTGTGATTCTGTTCCTGAATGTAAAACAACTCCTACTGCAGAAGTCGATGAATTTAGGTGATAAAGTTAGGTATAAAATACATTTAATGGGAGCAATGTTGGGCTGAATTTTCTGCAGAATACTTGCAGACATCCTCTTATGTATGTGTGTGTACACAGAGGGAAGGAAAAACAAAATGACAACTATAGGTATCTATGTCTTTCTAAAATAATAAGAAAATATTAACTGATTTTTCTAAGTGGGACATAAACTTCTTTGGTATCAGAAAGATTTCCAAATATTTTACAGTGTCAGTTACACATACCTTTAAAAACTGGATTACACAGAAGCAATAGAAACACTGAATAATATCATAATCACTAATTAATAATTATAGCCTTGCAAGAAACAATTTTGTTTGTAACTGAATATATGTAATAAACATGACTACCCTAAAGGAAAAAATTGTGAAATATTTATTTCACAATGATATATAATATTGGCTGTAAATTTTTTAAAAATATAAATTTATAGGATCTTTGATTTCCCTCCAGCTTGAAGACTGGACCATTGTAGTGTCACAGTGACACTAAAATGGCATCCAAATCCCAGCTTTCCTTGATGAGAACATTAAAAAACCAGGATTCTTTGTTCTCTGTCATCTGCTTTTGGGATATGAATACATCAGATCTATTCTTTAGCCCTTTAAAGTCTCATTAGTTAAAAACAATCAAACAAGAATGGACTGATCCCACTCTCCCCTTGCTTCCACTGCATCAATGGATAGTGTGAAAATGAGAAAAAGATCTTCTAAGGAAAAATAAAATTTCTCATTGAAGTTAATGCCAATATTGAAGTTAGTGACAGCAAAGCCTGGGGCCAGGATTTAATCAATAGGAGCAAAAAGAAAATGTATCACCCCAAAATCCAACTTCTGATTTAATTGTATATATTATAAACAACTTGTAAAGGGCATGAATGAGCTGTTTTTCTGCCAGAGTTGCTAACATTGGGAGACAAGCTGAGGTTAAAGATAAGAAGCCACCCAACATTCAGAAACACTTTTATCTGCTTTATTCACTGTGGTTCAATGCCAATCTTTCATCAATTTGACAGCTGCCAAAATTTTCCTGCTGGAGGAGCAGACCCAGATAAGCGAAATTCAAGCCTGTTCACAAAAGGTTTTCTTTCCTTTGACACCTTTTTCAGGCTTTTAGAAACACTGAACAGACTCCAGGGATTTGGAAATCACAGCTTGAAACCACTGAAGTAGAAGTTCAAATGTTTGAAATTCCTGGTGGAAAGTGATCTGCAAACAGATATACTTTTTGCTGAGATACAAAGTCCCAGCTCACAGAGACTCCCAGAGCTGGGCAACACTGACTTATGGTCTAGGCAGACTAAAGATTCTACTTGACCTCCACTGCCAAAGTTTACTTGACCATATTAAACACATATGTACCAAATGTGGAATGGGTAGAGTTTCCGTTTGCCTAAAAGAAGAGTCCTAGGGCTAAAAAAAATCCAAAAAGGAATTTATGTTGGTTTGCATAAAAATATTAAAAAAGAACACAAGTTCTAACTGCTTTTTATAGCCCTTAAGTGTGTTAAATGTCTAACATTTCTGCTTAACACGCTGACAAAATCCAAATGTTATGGTATATATATGTACAAATTCATGCCAAAGGCCCATGCATCTGACTTGCTGCTAAATTTGGTGTGATGAAAAACTTCTGGTGCTGACCACTTCACCGGAAACTTGGTTCCTAGAGAACTTATATACAGGTTATCCAGAACATACCTCAAAGGCAAGAACCAAACTTGGTTGTGACTGAGTCACAGTGAAATACTATTTACTGCTTCTTCCTTGAACATCATAAGGTTCCTAAAGAAAGCCTAGGCAGAATCTCAGATTTCCAAAGGATACCTGATAGAGGCATTACCTATAATCTAGAACAGATCATTGCTATCAACTTACTAGGGAAATAATGCAGAATCACATAAACACCTGTTGTCAAGCCAATCTAGCCCAGCCTTCTGCTCAAGTAGGGTTACTCCCAACGTCAGAGCGGGTCAGCTATGGCTCTGTATTGCTAAGTCTTAAAAGCCTCTAAAGATTGCCGTCTTGCTGACCAGCATATTTCACTGTTCCACCACCCTCCTGGAGAAACAACTTCTCTTACTATCCAGCTTGAACTTCCCAAGTTGCAGCCTGTGGCCAATGTCTGCTGTTACATGACCTGGCACAGATAAAATTTCCTTGGCTCCATTAGCTTTGTAATTGTGAGTGGCTATAGGCAGCTTTTAGATCCCCTATTATCCCCCTCTTCTCCAGGCTAAGCAGCTCTCTCCCTCAGCCTCTTCTCAGAGGACATGCTCATCCTCTCCAACTTCTCTTCATTGAGGCCACTGATTAAGATGCTTGGTCCCCAAATCACGTGCAAATCTTATACTCAAGGTAAACTTTGAGATTTCTTTAGAAATATGACCACTGAAATCTCTCAGCAGTGATTTGCCTTTAATCCTTAACTTTTTGAGACAGCTGAGTGACTCTATTCTCTATTCTTTATTCTTATTGCATAATGACTTATGGTCACTAATGGAAAGAAAACACGAAGTGCTGTATCACACTCCATGTCTTAACTTCCCTCACAGTCAGCTGCAGTTGATCAATGCCAGTAAACTGCACCAACATCAGAGCTTCACCAGGCTCCTAATTCTTTCACCTACCTTGTCATCCCAAGGTCAAATACTTTCACAGTAAGTTTGCAGTCAATCAAACAGTTCCTAGCAGCCTTTAGTGGAGAAATGAAAAGAGATGAGTGGAAATAACACGAAGACGACCAAATAACATCAGGTGTTTGCTAATAATTACTGTCCTCTAGCATTTCAATGAATAATGACATCTTTGATTGACGCAATTAAGTTTGAAACTCTTAGAGAATAGTAAGTCACTCTCTTGTTTCAGTTTTTGATTATTGATTGAAAAATATTCTGTAGCTTTATCCCAGCTTTAAAAATAAGGAAATTGTAGGATGAGAAACAAAGGTGAGAAACCTACATTCATCTAGAAAAAGAGCAACAGAGCAAGAAACTGAACACTGTCTTTTAAAAGGCTTCCTACTCTGGGCCCTTTTCAGTAGTCTCAGAATTTACCAAGGCATCAAAAAGTGAAAAGCATTGATTGGATTATTTGCAATGCACTACAAACAGAGTGAAAGGCAATTTAAGCAGCTTGATTTATGAAAAGTTCAATAGAAGCCTATTTCTGCAAATGATCACTTGAGAACATTTATCTAGGGCTATATTCTCTGTGTGCATGCTCATTAACCTCTGTGATGCTGTTTGCATCTACAGTTTTCAATCTGAAATCAAGCTCAAGTTTATTTCTGCTTTCCCATAGTGCATAGCCAGTTTTCAGGAAACTGACTTTATATTTACATCTTGAATTCTGCTACTTAAGTTCTCTGATATTCCTGATTTCTGAATCTGTTTGTGGTAACTGGTGAAGTATGGATGTAAAAACTTTGTTTACACATAAAGGCAATTCTTTGAAAGCATCAACAATACAACAAAAATGCTACCTGGGGGGACTTCACCTCAACTGAAAAATGAAGCAAGTCTGTAACATAAATTGTCAAAAATCTTCAGAATGTTTTTGTCTAGAGTTAGAAGGCAAAATATTGCTGCTGACTCTGAAGCATAATGCACCAGAAATTTGGTTGTGTTCACTATCATTAAGCCAATAAAATAGCAGTTTGTTTCCCCAATGAAGGACAGTATTTTTAAGTTTTACATAAACTTTAGGTACAAGTCTTTGAAAGGACTGATCCCCTCATCAAAGCATCTTGAAATACTTGCTTGAAAACTGGCAGATAGATGTGGGGTTTTCCCACAATTAAGGCCACACTTTTGTGCTGCTAAATCCTATTTCAGGTTTTGACTATAACACTGTAATTTTGTCAGTACTGAGTCTTCTTTTGATTGTCATCAATACCAAGTTTCAGAGTAATAAGCAGAAGGACACTCAATCCTTCTTGAAACGGAGTATTTGAAATCTGAAATGGGACTCAGTTTCAGATGGGATCCAGTTTCAATTATTTCTTTCAGTACATTGTATTGATATTTGAAGAACAAAATTTAGAGAAATGTACAATAATTTCTATTTATTATTTGATTATTTTAATTTTTTCTTTATTTTGGGAAACTTAATCACCTCAAACACTTTGTGCTGTACAGCGTATGCTCAAAATTATATTCCATCTATTTATTGACTGAATACTTGTCTAATGGCTGTTTGGTCAGCTACCTAAGGAGTCATGGGAAGGGACTCTTCCTACCCTTTACCTTCCTGGAAGTATGTTGGATGTCTGTGCTGTGAAGTGGCACATTAATTCCTGAGCCTAGAGCCCATGAAGGCAGGCAGCACAGTGTGCATTGCTGTAGAACTGTCAGCTCCACTCTGAAGCAGAGTACATTAGAATGTAGAATATCCTGGACTGGAAGGGACCCACAAGGATCACGGTGGGCAGTGCTGGTTACATGTGACCTTAGTGCTGCTCCTCCAGAGCTGCTGTGTGCTGAGCCAGCTGGGTGTCTCTGTTCAGCAGACCACAATGCTTTCCGGGGGGAGTGCCAGCAAAGGCAGCGCAGTTGTGGCTGATCCCGAGGGGTAGATCTGACCACTGTTAGGTCAGGCCCCCGCCTTTCCAGCACCACTTCTCCTGTGGGATACCTTACAAAATCTCCCTGCCTGAACTGACAGCTCTCCAGAAATAGCACCAAAAACATCCCAACGTATTTCCAGAAAGCTAAGTTGTGCTGGTGGTAGTGTGTAAGTTTGGGAATTAATTCAAAGCAGTAATGTTCAGTGAGGTAGTAGTTGTTCTCAGGGGCTTGTACACATGTAATGCTTAACTGTTCCTTTTTTACTAATTAAAAACTTCACATAATACAGTACATGTCAAAACCTTGCAAAGTGCCTTCCAGCCCTTGTGTTAATAGATTAGTTAGTTGTTGCATGAGCTGCAATGCTCCAGCTGGCCAAATAACAAAATAAGTAGTAGATGTTTCCAGGAAAACTGTTACACTTGCCTCAGCCTGCTTTCCCCTCCTCAGCACCTGGGATACCACAGCCACTTACCTAGACCCTCTCTTTAGTGGAAAGAAATATTTCTCAGGCATAATTCATCTTGTCCTAATGTAGTCCTTAAAGGAGTTCGGAGGAGTCATGTCTCCTTCTTTCTGAACATTACACTGTAAAAACCTGAAGCTCACTGAAATTAATCCACACCTCATTGCTTCTGTGTTTCTTGTGAGTTATTCCTTTTTTT
>VZTD01004241.1:148650-209486 GCA_013397725.1 Rhagologus leucostigma | reverse complement strand
ACAAGGTTCCTTACTGAGTATCCAGTGAATGTGTAGCATTCAGGCTCCCGGCCCACTGGAGGTTCCTGCAGCATATTCTAGTGAAGTCTGATGGTTAGTACTTGCCTTCCAACAGTTATATCTGGAGCAAAAGACTTTCACATTCTGCCCTTGCATTGGTTCTACATCCAATTTTTAACATCTTCCCTTCCTCCCCTTCCTTTTCCCCATCCCTTCTCCCTTCCCCTTCTTCCCATTCCCGTTCCCATTCCCATTCCCATTCCCATTCCCATTCCCATTCCCATTCCCATTCCCTTCCTTCTCTCTTAGTCTTGAGACTCCTCCATTCCCCCAGATTATGTGTCTGCTACGTGCTATTGTTTAGATGAGACAGTTCTGGACCTCTGTTTCCCCATTCAGGGAGCCACTGTCATGTCCAAATTCAAAGAATGAGTATGACCTGAATGTGCCCCAGGTTCATTTTTAACACAATGTAGAGATTTTGTTGTTGACCAGTCACACCAAGCAGCATGTCCATGGCACACTCACAGAAATGCTACACATTCACTGGACACTCAGTAAGGAACCTTGTCGAATACAGACACACTGTACATTCCTGCCTGGCTACACCGAACCAGAAAAGCACCTTCTTTTCCCTAAATAAAAAACAAAACCAAAACCAAAACAAACAAAAACCCCCAAAACCCCCAACTTACAAGAAGCAAGCAATGAGGTTCAGATTGATTTCAGTGAGCTTTAGGCTTTTACAGTGTAATGTCCAGAAAGAAGGAGACATGACTCATTCGAACTCCTTTAAGGACTACATTAGGACAAGATGAATTATGCCTGAGAAATATTTCTTTCCACTAAAGAGAGGGTCTAGGTAAGTGGCTGTGGTATCCCACTATAAATATTTAAAATTAGATGAGTTGTAGCCCAGACATAAAGCAAGTTGTCTGCAATTTTGTTTTTTGCACAGATGCAGATTTATAAGTGGGGAGATGAAGAGTTATTAACCTCATGTCCCCTCCAGAGGCTGTACAGTTTATAAGACCCAATCACTGCCACATATAAGAGCCCTATCCACCACACTTAGTTCCTTTACATTAAGAATTAGACTGATGTATTTCCTATTGGCTAAGTATTTCTGAAATACTGAATAAATAAAAAGATTCTCACTATACCCTATATTTGCACTATTTTTAGTCTTTATGTGGTACTCCAATCCTAACTTTTGCTATCCAGCTTTACTTCTGTTAATGGTTTGCCATACTGGGCTGGAAATTCTAGTTTTCAGAGTTCATTTAACAGCTACACCTCTATCTTACAGGGAGGAAAGAAAAAATCTACGAGTTCATTGCTGTGAAATTTGAAGGAAATTTCCTGCCCCCTAAAGTTAAATGGAGCCAGTGGTATCCAGCATCTTTGGAGATTGGGACATAACTGCCTTTCCCAATGTTTTGGCCACACTTGAATTTCATTCTGCACCTCCTGTGCAGGTCTAAGGAAAAGGACAGTGAGCCAAGGCTCCCAAATCATCGTGTTCCATCAAAGGAGTTGGTGGCTGAGTACCACCAAGACTCAGTGCGAGCAAGTAGCAAGCCGAAAGAAGCAAACATTTTTACACAGCACATCCAAGAGGAAAGCATGGATGAGGTTGTGTCTCTTCCAGAAAGAGACATGGGCAAGTCTTTCTGCAGTCATCTCCTTGTGCACCTGACCAGTCCTGTGGTGCTGCCCATCCTCGCTCCTAGTCAGCTGCATCCACCAGCACTCAGTGCTGAGTTTGCTCAGGGTCATGTTCTTGTCCGGGTGAGCTGCTTTTTCTCCACATTTGTGTAGCCTAAAACCATCTCAGAAGATTCCTCTAGACTGACCTGCAGAAAAAGCCACACTGGAGCAAACAACACAGGACTGGAGGTGAAAACAAAAAAACAGAGCTTGAGAGGAAATGCACTCAGTGTGGCTTTGTTCTAAGCCTATTTTAGAGGTGCAAAATTTGTTCATTTATGTAGAAGAGGCATTTTTTGAAATACGACTATCAATACCAAGCTAGCACAAGAATTTCTAACACTTTATAATACTACAGCTATTTGAAGAGCATCAGCATCCTCTAGCTACACAGTAGAGCAAAGACAACAGACACAGAAACCGTTCCGTGGTTGTTCATATAGAAGTAATAAAGGATATGTAGGACCTTTTGACAGAGCAGCTGCTCAGACTGGGCATGGGAGATATCACCTGCATACCAACTACAAGGAGAAATATTTGACTTATTATTCATGGGCTGCTTTCTGAATAAAGTCCAGCAGACACACTGGAAAAATGCCAGACATTGTAAATATTTTCAAAACTGCTTTTAAAAGTCAGAGGGTAGATCTGGGACTTGTCCTGCATATGTGATTATTGGCCATGAGATTACAGGGAAACACCTAGTTCCCATCTGCTTCCCCTCATGAGCAGCTCTCCTTGCCCTAAGTATCTGGGTCCATTCTGTGACATTGACTTTTTACAGTAACTCCATAGAGGAGGATCCTGCTGCCCTGAAGTTCTGCCGGGAGCTCTATCAGAAGCAGTTTGCTCTGTCTCCTGCAGACCATGACACAGCCTCAAACCTGGGAGGTACACAGTTCTCCTCTAACCTTATTATTATTATGTAACCTTCTGATTACGTAATATTTAAGTAAACTAAGTAAACTGAGAGTTTCCAAATGGGAGAAACAATCCAAACATGCTCTGTCAGATCAGTTCAGGGAGCACCAATGAAGTCTTATTAATAGCAGTTCCCTTTCATGAAGCACCACTTTACTCTACAAGACTCATTTGTCTAAATTACTTTTTCTTTCCCTGAAAACAAATACCTTCATGCCTCCAGAGGTCTGTGGGCAGTGATGTTGCTGATGACAATATCTATAATTATTATCATTATTACAGCCATACATAGGATACCATTGCTGTAGGTATAGTGGACATGTAGAGTGGAAATGCAAGCTCTGCCCAAAGAATCTTCTGGTTCTCCTGAAGATGGGTTCTATAAACTCACTCATGCTTAGCAATACTCTGCTCCTCTGCCAATGTCAGTTTGCTGACATTGGAGTTTTCCCTGCGATGGAAAAAGCTATATGCTAAAATTGTGAAAAACTTGTGTCCTTCAATACTTAAAAGGGCTCATCAGAAAGATGGAGACAAGCTTTGCACTGAAGCTTGTAGTAACCAGATGAGGAGTAATGGTTTTAAACTGAATGAGGGTAAATTTAGACTGGACATAAGGAAGATATTTTTCAAGAGGAGGGGAGTGAGATGCTGGAACTGTTTGCCCAGAGAAGCTGTGAATGCCCCATCCCTGGAAATGTACGAAGTCATGTTAGACAGGGCTTTGAGCAACCTGATCTAGTGAAAAACATCCCTTTCCATGGCAGGGACTAGATGGTCTTTAAAGGTCCCTTCCAACAAGAACCATTATAAGATTCAATGACTCTATGAAAAATTCCTTTCTTGGGTTAAATGTAATGCCACATACATATTTTTTTTGCATAGTTATGCCATGGTCTAAGATGAATATTTTAAAAAATTGACACATAGAATTGTCTGGCTTTTTTATCACTTGGTGAACACTTAAACTACCTTACTCCTCCACTGTGCAGTGTGTTAGAAAGCCAAATATTCTCAGTGCATGCTGTAACACGCAATGACACTACATATCCCTTTAGTGACCTTATGAGGAGATTGCATCTACCTTTTCAAATATTACATGGAAGCTTTCAAAAATTGCACAACCCTAGACTTTACAAACAAATGTTCTTAGCATGACAGATGACAGGAGTTCATGCGACAGAGAAAGAGGCCTCTAAAATAACCTCTTGTACAGAAATAATAAATATTGTTATTTATGGTTCCCTTCACAGGATACTAGAAGAGTCTAGATTTTTCAAGGAAATCTGAATTTGTCTAGTATGGTTGATTGTGAGACAAGCTATTTTGTTTCACTCGAATAGTTTGGTGCACATCTAATGCTTAAAATGTCGTGTCGTCTTACTAGAAAGGGAAATATGGATCTGGTGTATCACTTTGACAGATCTGGACTCCCTTTATCCTGCACTACTTTATCCTGCACTCCTTTATCCTGCACTCCCTTTATCCTGGACTACTCACATACATGCATACAAAAGCACAGGAATGCTAGCAAGGCAGATTTAATGTTGAAATAAGAGCACGAAGTTTGAAATCACAGCATCGTTGAAGTCAGTGACAAAAACCTATTGATTTAAATGAAACCAGGGTGGTTTTTGTATTAATGTATGAGTCAAGAAGATAAATTTTATCAGATTCTAAGCATTTCAGGAAACTTTATGCTTGATACTCAGAAGATTATTTAAAAAGAAATATATATCCCAGAAATATTGCCTAATCTTTACTAGGCTGGCATGGAAAACATTTAAACAGTAGATGGCTGCATATTGATTAGCCTTGGATTATCATCATTCCGAGGCAGCTTTCTCAAGTAAGTACTTGGTACAAATCCTTCATTCCCACCAGATAAACAGTTCTCGGTTTAAATATCGTACATGACTGCATCTTAAATTGGTCACTTAAAACAGGAAAAAGAATTAATCAAAGACCCACTTTTTAAAATGCCACTAACAGAAATGCTCATGGTTAAAACATTTCTGCTTTTACTTACCATGCATAAAAATACAGAAGCAATTTGCTGTAGAAAATTGCATTTCAGTGAAGAACTCTTTTTGCTAGTCACTGAAATGATTTCTTCCTCCGTGGTTGGTTTCATTGAGTGGGAGGTTGGAGCAGCTGTTCAAGGATGTCCTCGTGTGCCATCTCAGGTGCTGTGATGAACACTAGTGACTAATGGCTGCCTGCAAACTACTCAAGGTTGATCACAAAAAGTCAGCAGATAGGTTCAGCACTCTTCCCTGTACAATGCCAGATGAAATTGAGAAGCTAAGTGAATATGGACAGCTGAGCTACCACTCAGAGCAGATGGCATGATGGATCTATGTTATAGGGGCCGACAAGCACCCGGAGATTTAAGATGGTGGACTGGATGTCGCGCCCATCAGAAAAATAAATGGGGTGAATAAATTGTATATTTGAATATGGGTGGGCACAGAGGGAAGAGTTCCTTTAACACAGATCTCAGTAGCACAAGAAAACTGATCATTCATAAAAACAGGTGAAACAGGTAACTCTTGATGTTTGTTCTTACTACATTCAAGAAATCAAGATCTTAATTCTTTTTTCTCAAGCAGAATTTAAAGGTTCTTTTATGGTGTATATGTGACTTTTCCTTACGCAACCAAGACTGCAAAAGTCTCAGTTTCTCAACTCGAAGGAAAAAAACCTGTAAATGTCCTGCCTTTCACTGAATGTCTCTCTGCTCCTTCATCCATCTTAGAGACCTCTATTCAGGCTGCATAAACAAAGCTGCCTATATCATATATTTTTACATAACCATAAATGAAGATGTTTAGGAGCATATCTCATCTTACCAATTTATCGTTTTCTTTGAGTTGGCAGGGTCATGTGCTGCTTTCTTCATCCACAACAGTATGCAATCTTGTGAGTTATGAAGTGCAGACACTTTACCTCAAGTTAAAGTGGCTTTATTCGTTGGTTTTCTTGTAATCGTAAACTTAATCTGGGAATTATGAGTAGATCAAATAATTTCAGTCTGTTGCAAAGCAATTTGGGCATCCCCTAGCTCAAAAATTCTTCCGTTCCACATTTCTATCAAGTACATAAAATTAAACTCAGCTAGTATCCATCCTGAGACGCACCAGGAACCTTATCTCTTCCAGGCAACTCCTGTTTCTTGTACTGCCTTGGTCTCCAGTGAACTCCTGAAGCTGTTTCTCATTTAATAACTTGGAAAATGTGCTCTTTTCTGCCCCTGATGGATATTAATGAAAAATATCTTATTTTAATTTGCTGAAGGGAATTTCTCTGTTTGTGAACCTCAAAAAGAAAAATTAAACCATGTGCAGGATAGGGATGCCCTGTCTTCTGGGAAAATTATTGCTAAAGCTGAGTAGAGACTGAAGTGACACAGGATTCGTGCCTCAGCAGTTCTCACTGGTCTCCCATGCTGTCTCTGCTACTGCAGTTGTAATGGTGCTGATCTAAAACTGGTTTGCACATACACAAGAGGCAACATTCGTTAGGAGAGATTTTATCTTTTTATTAATGTAAATTAAATAGTTGGAAAAAATGTATAGGTTCTGTGTACACAAGTCCTTATTGAGGCATATATGAAAAATAAGGCCACTGGAGACTATCTTAGCTATTGCACTAGGCAGTGACTGCTTTAAATTTTATTCAGCTTGCCAGCCAAGGATGGTAATGAAAATGGAGTTGTACAGAAGACAACGAGGCTTCTAGAGCAACGTTTAAATCTACTGAGGTAATTCTAACATATATCCTGAAAGGTGCCAGGACTGTCTGCAGTCTTGTCTTTGAAGATGAGATATGTGGAAGACTTTGGTCGTGGAACAAAAGCATTCTGCAGGGCATACTTACCCTTCCAAATCCATTACTTTCCACCAGTCAGAGTGATTTTCTTGTAATACACAGTATTTATTGCTTCTGACAAGCTGGATAGCTGAATTTCCTCTGCGTTCATGGTTGCATTGAGCCACAGCTATATTCAGGGCTGACTTGTCTGGTGGCAGCCCTGGGGCAGGAGAGGCTTCTGCGCTTCTGATTTTGAAGACAGAGGAAATAAACGATAAAGCGATGCAGCACAGGCTGCAATAAGAATTAACACAGGATATGTACATGATCACTTATATCTTCAACATATATAATGATTAATCAAATTTATCAAAGCTCAGAAGATGGGCACAGACAGGCAGCTTTTTCCTTTTAAAACGGATGAGGAAAACAGCCTAGCCTCTGTTGGCCACGTGTGAGAGACAGGCAGGGACAGAACTAAGTTCCATGATAATGACACTAGAAGCAATTAACTCTGAGTGGAGACTGACACTGCTGTAATAGGAAGCTCTCATTACCAGAATTATGGGATAGATCTGACTTGTGTCACAATCCTGCCACTTCTCTGTACCGTTGTGGTTCCTGTGCTCCGGACACCACTTGACCAAGTTGTGCTTTACTATAACTAACTGTGATGGGGTACTTTTGCATCAAAAGATCCCATCAGCGTATTTTAAAAATATCTTTGGGGGTCTTTTTAATGGCTTTTGATCAATAGTGATGTTATCATCAAGCACAAGTATTAAGCAACTGTTTATTACTAATCACTGAAAGGTAAAAGCTATGCTAATTCTAAATCACTTCCATTCCCTCAGAGGTGTTTTTGATGTTTCTCTGCCAAGCATGTTGGATATAAGGAATCTCACTCCTTGGTGCCTAACTTTCCCTGGGCAGAGCTGAATGTAATTGGTATGTAACTTTGGGATTCATCTTACAAGGTTTTGACCCATGTCTTCACATGAAGTATGTCACCCTGCAGAAGCGTCTACCTCTCATCAGGGATTGTTGAGGATATTTGCACAAATGACTTGGATGAGAAGCCTGGCATTAAAGTTAGGTGACATCAATCAAATCATGGGCAAAAGCCTATCTAAACTGAAGGCACTGAAATGCATTTAGAAATCAGGGAAATGTCAGACATCACAATTCTTCAATTAAGAGCAGAGAAAACTACACTTGAAACACTGACAGCTAAGGATGAGAGAAAATAAGAATGACTTAGGAGAAAAGGCTGCAAATGCCACCTATTTATTTATTTATCACTAAAAAACCACTGTAATGCATTGTCAGGAAATAATGCCAAGTGTCCTACAGCAGGCTGTGATTCCTTTAAATCAAGTCCAAGTGACCATGGCATTCCATGTACGCTTGTTTTCTATTTATTGACATTTCTTAATGTAAACAAGAAGAAAACACAGAACCTGATTGAATCCATTGATCCAGAAGACACACATAATCTCTTCTGCAAACAAAAAATCTCCATCTCATCTCACCAAGCTCCAATGAGATACTCATTCTTTACAGAGGTATCGGTCACAGAAGAGTCCTCTTCTCTTGACTAGAAGTAGGTCTGTCGCTCATCAAGTAATGCTAGTTGGTGGTTCTTGTTGGTCCTATCTGACTTTGGTGGAAAGGACCGTATAGCTGGGGGCCTGAGTTAGGCAGGACTCAAATCTTAAGACTGCCTTTGTGGCTTTGTGGAATAATGACAGAACTAGAGTTGCCTGCAGTTGTCAGAGAGATGGGAAAAGATATAGTACAGAGATTAAACTGTTGTCTCTTTAGAGCACCTAGTGACATTATAGCAAATTGATATTCAGTAATCATATTTATGAGCTGATGTGCACCTCTGACATCAGGCCTTTGTAATTTTTGAAGAGTTTTAAAGACTAAATTGCTCTTTCATTTCCTGTGGTTTTTTTTGGACATGATCAGAGTGTCATCCTCTAATGGAACTTTCATCTTTTTGTGTGAGCAGAAGAGATTAGAAAGCATTGGGAAAAGTAAATGGTGTATAGAATTATTATAATGGAAATTAATTTTTCTTTGTCCGACCTGCCAGGGAAAAGAACCAGTCCAAGATGAGCACATCTGTGTTTCACTGCTGGATGTATATTTGACTGTTGCAATATTCTGGACAGACTTCATCTGTAATCTGGTAGAGATTAATGTCCTGATTTGTGTCCATATATACAGCTTTCCGTGTCCAACACTGGCTGAAAGCCCCAGAGCATTTCCTGAGCAACTCAGTAGATCTAATTATTTCCTTTATGCTTGCAGAGGTATTATTGTGGTTTCCATAATGATGGCTGTGCCACTGCCATCTAGAGGGAGCCACAGATGACAGTCTGAGATTCAGCTCTGATGTGCAAATGAGGAATGGTTATTATCTGCAGAACTGCATTGCTGTTATACATCTGCGAGCATGTGCTGGATCACTTCAGCTTCCATAAGGCTTGTCCAATACATAACAATGAGAGGATATGTGCGTTCACTCAGTGAACTTCATCTGCTCTACTGCGGTCTCAGTCGGACCTACACGAACCATTGTCCATTGCAAAGGCAGTGGATGCCAGGCACCAGCAGACGTGAAAGTGTTTCTCAGGCAGGAAGCTCCTGCTTCCTGTGGTAATCAAAGCACAGAGGAAGTGCCCTCTGGCTCCCATGAAGGGACTTTTTGTTCCCAATATTCTTTATAATGGCATCACTCTAGGCACCAGCTCCTCTGTGGGAGACGAGAGGTATAATGCTGAACTGATGAAAGAAACAGAGACATCAAAGGTGCAGGATGTGAGCGTGCAAAAGTAATGCCTCGTACAAAAGTGACACCTCAGGTCAGTTGGGAAGAAAGCAAGAGAGAAGGGCTTGCAGAGGCTGGAGAGGTGAGGGACACGAACTGAGAGGGAGGCAGAAAGAAAGCCAGGGGGATGGGGACACCTCTGATGATCAAACTGAAGAGATCAAAGGACGAAGTATAAATGTGCTGAGAGCTTATGGAAGTAGCTCTGTGTCTATACTTAGACTGTTCCTCACTATAAGAAGTCAGTATTAGCCTTCTTAACCTGATTATATCATATGGCTTGGGAAAATGTAGTCAATTTGCTCTATCCAGATGTGGTAACTATTATAGCTTCATTTACTGAACCTGTTTTAGAAGCATCCATCAGAAAACTGTCATGTCCCTGCTTTTTAAATTTCACTTTCAAAAATATCTTCTCTGAACTCAAGCAGACAGTGGAAATAAATCATAAAGACTTAGAAGAACCCAGAATGTTTAGCAGCAGATTTGCATGACTGATGATCCCTCCAGATAGACAAAGCGTCTCCTGATGGAACCTAGGCATAACAGACCACGATATTCAAAACAAGTTATGCTGCTACGTGTTCACAATGCTATTGCTTTCAAGTCTCACTATCAGAAAAAAATGTCAAAAGCTTCTTTGTTCATAGCTTCTCTCTAAGGCTTTATTATTATTTCTTCTCAAAGCTCCATTTTACAGCTCTTGTGATTTTTATCTCTGTCTCTTGACAATCTATGTGTTTCTTAAAGCCCTGGCTTTTCAAATCAACTGCACAAATAAAAACTCCAGCTTTTCTTTCTTCTTTCTTTAAGTTACTTCCTGATTAATAGAGAGAAAGTAGGAAATAGACCTAGATCTAAATATACATAAAAGAAAACAAATTTTTAAAAGTGCAGGAAATACAGATTTAAAAATCCCGTGATTTGAAACACAATCCGGTTAAATTTGTCGGAGGCTGTGTAACGATGTGTGAATACACAGTCAGACCCTACTGTTAGTCCTTTTATTTAAGAGATAAAAACATCATAACTTAAGCCACTTCGGTCTCTTCTCTTGTCATCGTTACCTCCTTCCCACCTACAAATGTCAATAATTAAGTTGGACAGTAAAACTAAGGTCAATGATATCACTATTGCTGTAGCATTTATTGAGGAGGAGATAGATGAGGAAATAAACAGAGAAGAAAAACTTCAAATTTACTTTTATTCTTACCTCTGTCAGCTCTTGGCCTTCTTGGTCAAACAACTGCTGTGCTGGACGACTCAGGTCAAATCGAGCACAAGCAGGACTTTTTGGCATCCTGGTGTCCTGTTTGTCTCTGGGTCTGTGAAATCCTGCCTTTCTCAGACGGACAGCACGGCCCAGCGGGTGCTGCAGGGACACCACACTCTTGGGTGTCTGTCTGATATAAAGTCTAGATAAAGGCAAGAGCACATAAAGAGCTCAGATGCACCTCCCAATTCATTAATTTAGAGGCTGCCGCTGTAAATTTGGGCTAAACACACATTCCTATGCAGGCATCTGTAGTCCTGACACAAGGCCGGAAGAGCACAGCTTGGGACTTGCCTGAGGGAAATGCAGTTCATCACCATTTCTCACCCTGCAGAGCAGGTATAGCTGTTCACAGGCCACGAACAATGCTTTCCCTGCACTGTTTTCACTGAGGAGGGTGGTGGAGAGGAGCTTTTGGGGTCTCTAGGAAGGGGGACCTCCTACACATTAGAGAGCTAATTTTGATGGAATTCCCTGATGCCTCTGGAAATAAGCCTCTTACTTAATAAACATTTCTGCAATTGCTGTAGCCAGTATTGCTACCAGCATTGGCCTCCTTGGCCAGCTGGGCACACAATGGCTCATGTTCAGCTGGCTTCAACTTTGTTGAAGTTTTTTCATTGACTCTTTTAGTCTATGGATCAGTGATTAGGAAATACTGCTTTCAATCACCCAGTGGTCACAAGCTTGAGGCGGTTTGGAGCCATCCCGACAGAGACAGTCTCCCTGTGCTCCACACATCTCTGTTAGCAACACCAGGAACTTATTTAGGAACAAATTTAGAGTAGATACAACACATTATCATGCATGCATTATTATCTGACATGACTGAAGTGTTCAATATGCAAAAATTTTCTTTTTAGTTCTTCTCTTGACTAACCATCCATACTGGTAATGGGATATTTTCTTGCCCTTGCAGCTGACTGGGGGTTTCATGGCCTTCTTTGCTGTAGTAAAAAGTAATTTTAAAGCTACATGAAGCTCTTCAAACTACTGTTACAAATCAATTGACAACTCTGTACATTATTAAGTATTCCATAATGATGAAACCTGTGGTAATAGTACATAAGCCAGTATCATTACTTTCAATTTTCAAAATTGATACAGGCAGTCTCACAATCGTAAATCAAGTTCCCAACTGCTTGCAACTACATTTTTGGATTAACTTTTAATTTTTGGTTCATACTTTTTTATTTTTGACTGTAAATGCTTAAGACCGATCAATCTACAGTGTTCTACAATCTCAAATAATCAAAAAAAGGCTGAAGCCCAAATATCCATAAACTGCTGCTCCCTCTACCAAACATGGTCTTTCACTGTTAAGCACATATACAGACATGAGAGAATTCCCTTCTGAAAATGTGACACCTGGGGGGTACTCTCTCAGTCTATACAGATAAAAACTAAAATCCTGAAGCAACTGCAACCAAATTGTACAAAAAATATGTCAGAAAAGCATGTTAAAATAAATTATGCAAATGAAATCACATTGTTTAGAAAAACAAATATTAATATAAGAGTTTAGCTTCTAAAACAATATTATTTTACGCTCACCCATACACTCTCTTTTGCTCAATTTCCTATTGCTCCTACCCATCCAGCTTCTGGGACATCATGAATAGAAGGGTCTTACAGCCAAAGATTAGAATTTAAATAGAGATTTTAAGAATAAAGACAAAAAATAATTCCATCAAGTTTATTCAGTAGGTAAAAATGTCACTAACTTTTTGATCGAAAATGGCAGATATAATTTGGTCTTTTATTTCCCCTGGTTGTACTAAAAGCTACGTTGTATAGCATCTATGATGTTGAAAAAAGCTTAGCACACACAGGAAACAGTATAAATTCAAATAATATAAGTGTGTACTGTCTTAGTCAAAGTGTCCGAAGGACAGTTGCAGAAACAAAGGATGACATCAAATATTTCTGGATATTCCCATCACCTGTGTACAAAAGACCTTATAGTCCACATGTAAACTCTTTCTTTCCACTTCAGTTTTTCCACATTCATCCTCCAGCTCCTGGCTCATGTTACACGAGGCCAGACCAAATGCTCATCAAGTCCAGGAACCTGTCACTGGCAGCATCCAGTAACAAATACTGAGGAAAAATATACGCTCAAGGCAGCTGTACAGTATCAGAGAATCCTGATCCAAAGGTGGTGCAGTTATACCTAATACCCCTTGAGACGTATATTCCTTCTGTGAATTCATTGTTACCTTTATAAGCAAATAACTAGAATCTCTAACATCCTTCAGTAAGCAGTCCTACAGCTTAACTACACAATATGAACAATCAGCTTGTTTGGCTTGTTTTCAGTCTATCTTCCTTCAATGCCTACTTGATAATTACTAACGTCTGCTTTGCTTTTCAGATCATGTTTAGTATTGGGCTGTCTCTGTGTGCGTCTGTGTTAGGTCAAGGTATCATTTCCCTTGTGTACACTGCTTTTCAGTCATCTGCACAGAATTTCAAATGCCACTTTACTGCTTTTGTGTGCTAGCCCAAACAGCTCTTGTTAAATGTTTACTCCCACTGCTGAATACACACACGTTGATCAATGTGCTTCCTGTCTCTTTGTGCAGAGAAATGGTGGAGCCCTGAGAGCTTTTCTCTTTAACATGTTATCCATCCAATCTATTAGTCATTGTCAAGCCTCTCCTTTGACATCTGTTCAGCTCTCAACATCTTTCTTCAATTATAGTTACCAGAACTAGACACAATATTCTCTCGGTGATCACAGCAGTGTCAAAACATGTCGAGTGCTCTTACTCAATATGTGCCTGCTTCCATGTCCAAGGATGCTATTAGCTCCTTTGGCCACAGCATCACAGCAGGAATTTATGTTCAGCTATCACAATCCTAAAGTCTCCTTCAGAAATACTGTTTTCCCAGTCCCCCATCCTGAAACTGTAGCATACACTTTTCCCTACTTAACTGAATTATGCACTCCTGACATAAATACGCTAATTTAACTTAAAGGTGTCATTTGATGCCACAACATTGCGGGAGGAAGAAGGAAAAAGGAAGATTGGAATGACACCTGGGATCAACCAGGCAGTTAAATATTATGTATCTGTCATGGGCTTGCTCTTGGGCAAGGCAATTATTGCAGGGTCATGAATTAATGTACTGCTCAGTAACCTGTTACTCAATCCAGCCGCCTGCTGCTCGTCGTGGGGCAGTCTGTCACTGGCACTCCAGCAGGGAATCTCTGACCACTTCTCACATCTGCTTGTCCCACTGTCCCACAGAATTGGGATTGATGGAGGCTCCGGGAGGAATCTGAGTCAGGCATTTGAAAGTGATGAAAGGGAGCAAATTTCAAATTACACTTTTCTCATGACATTAAGTTTTTGAACAAATACGATTTGTGCAGCTGCGTCTCCTGATACAAGGCACAGCCTTGGATTTCCTGAATGTGGCACATTTGAACGGCAATCAGGCAGTCAGGGGCAGATCCTGCTCTTGGAGTTGAGGCCGAATAAGAGGAATGGAATTAGACAGAGAGAATTAAAATAAGAATTTTTTGTGCTTAATTCTGCTTTAAAATAAATTATAATCACACAGATATAGTCCAGATAAAATTAAAGCTAGTATTTGATAGTTTTGTGAATGTGAAAGAAACAAGACTTGATCTAAATTCCATGACAGTCAATTAAAAATATTTCAGGAAAGTTGCAGCTTCGCTAATAGGAACTGGTTCATTCTTTGCTGTAAATATCTTAGAATCACAGGATTGTTTAGGTTGGAAAAGAGCTTTAAAACCATTGTGTCCAACCACAAAGTATCAGTATCAGTATCTCTCAGCAATATCAGGATAGGACACGGACACAAAGCGTAACCTTAGGATAACTGGCATATTTCACAAGAAAGATAAATGAAACAAATTTCATGGCTAATGTGAAAAGAATATTGTCTTGCAGGAGGTGTTGTTTCCTCAATATTTACTATCAACAAGTGAGACTTTCTCAATCCCAGTTGACCCCACTTTCTTCTTCCTCAGAGAGAAAATACCAGAGCAGATTGTAAACTAATGTTAACACAATATAAAGTATTCTACTTGGATGATTTTGTATAATTTTGTGCATCAAGATGTATAAGCCATAGCTTCAGGTTTGTCAAATTTTAAGAGAAAGGTAAAAAAAATCTCCTTGATGTCCTACCTGCATCTAATATATGGATCAAATTCCTTTCTAAGTCAGTTACAAGATTTACAAGACACAGCCCAACATCTGAGAAAGCATCTTCTTCAGCTGCAGGAGTACAGGGCAGAAGGGGGGAAGAGGAGGAAGAAAAGGAGGAATTAAGGGGAAAACACCTTAAGTGCAAGCCCAAAGCCTACCTGTAGCATTCATAACTTTGGTAAGGTAATGGAGCTTATTCTCAATGAGCTTCCCTGCAGTTTTGTAATGGGATGTAACTCACAGCAGGAGTTCAAATGTATGAAAAGGAGCAAAAAAATTAAAATAAGTTGCCTGGAACATATATTCCCAATGTGAGATCTTTTGAGTGAAAAGCCACCCTTTTGTGATATACAGTCATTCCTTCGGAAACAAGGATAGTTTACCATCTGCTTTGTGCAGCTGAGGCATGAGATCCTGCACTAATTACACCTCACACAGGTAAATTCTGAAGCCAGTTGTTTACATCAGTTGAGAGCAAAGCCTCATCAAAGAAAACATCCCTATCCAAGGCAGTGTGTAAACATATGTCAATGTTAATTACTTGCTTAAGTCCTCCTTGGAAGGACACAAACAGATGCTCAATGGTAAGCACAACTGTAGGGGTTGTTTTGAACAGAAACACTCTTAAGCCTGTGGATAAGTGTTTTCCTGAAATGAAACTAGGATTTGATACCCTATAATTCAACTCAAAACAAAGTACACCCGTTGTTCTAACACATAATATCTAATCAAGTTTCAAGGAAGAAAATGAGAGTGGCACTGGAAAATCTTAAAACAGCTTATTTTAAAAATATATTTCATATGCCTTTGTCATGTTCATAATCAGAAGTGTTTGATTTTGTCAGAACAAAGAACCTTTTCTTGTAATTAATTGGTGATATTTCACTTCTGTTGTGACTCCTTCAAAAGTTCTTCTAGAATTGTTTTCTTCTCCATTATATTTCCCTAAAATAACATCACATTTACTTTTATTGCCATTATTAATTAACGCTATTTATTACTACTATTTTATTGCCACTATTAACATAAAAAACCAACTATAGAAACTGTAATAATGAATGTATGATCATTGTCCTCTATATGTTTTATATGTGGGCAAAGGAGGCATAGCCACTCCACTCCAGGAAATTTCTCACGTATTACAGGGCAGGTACTTGCCCTGACTGACCGCAGGAGTAACTAGTATGAAGTTACAAGTTAGTTCCTCATAGCTTAGAGAAGCTGTCACTGCAATTAAAATATCAGGTTTGATAGAAAATGTGAAAAACCTTGTCATTCCCACCGAAGTTCATGGGGCTCACAGGGGTGCAGCAGGCCAGGAAAAAGGATGGGGGAGATGGAACTTCAGCTACTTTATTTTAAAGCACTATTTGCAGGTCCTTTTCCTGGGGTTGTCACTCTGTGATCTTTACAAAACTTCTTAACCTACTGGTGCTTGAATTAATTAGATCAATTGCCTGAACTGCCAGGACTGATAACATTGCTCATGTGAGACCAGGTGCTTCATCCACATCAGCTCTAACACTATGACCACTGAGAGCCCACACAGCATCAGCTGAAGCCATGGAATGACTACAACCTACACTTAGTGGGGCTTAGAAAATAGGCCAAGTACTTCCATTATTACTTGTAGAAACAATAGCAAAACAATCTCTGGGTCTGACAAAGCTGTGCCAAGAAATGAGTAGAGACAAAAGGATTTATCATAATATGTAATTTCATTTAAATATTAGAAACTTTTGTTCTTTAAACTGTACCTTGCAACACTTATTTGTTAACAAATAGTATTGAAATGCAGGGAGAGATGCTAAATATATTAAATGCAAGTTATGAAATAGCTAGTAAAATCCTACAAGATTCATTAAATATATTTCTATAATAAAATTATAAGTACAGTTAAATATAATAGTTAAAATTTTATTTTCTTGATAAAAGACACATGCTCTTCATTCTAAGGTAATTAGCTGAAAAAAATATTCTGTTCAATTTAGGTACTCGGTGTCTGTGGATACAGCCTTGCAGAGTAAATGACATACTGGATCACCCTGTGGTCTAAAAGCACACCTTCTGCCTCTTTGTCTGTGGGCCTGTGGCAAGCACATGACCTACTTCTAAGGGTGCAGTAGAAGGTTAAAGGTACAGGTTAAAAGAAACACCTAAAAGGCTCAAAAAAGCCTATACATCCCTTGTTTCTCTGAAACAGCATGCTGAGTATTCAGCCTTTGAAGGAGCAGCTACTTACACTGCAGCATGTATAAGCCACTTCATTACTGGATTGCTCTGGCTGAAGTTTAAGAAAAGTTACTCAGATTTCTACTTGTCATTACAATTCAAGAAAGAAAACTATTTCAATCTCAAAAAAAAATCTTGACAGTGAAACTAAATGATTTCCTGTCCAGATCCACTGCACAATAGTCTTCTTTTTTTGCTTGTGGAAAAGAAATCACAACAGTGGAAATTACGCCAGATGAAATGTTCAACTTTTTCTTTCTCTCTCTTTTTTATTCTTTTTTTTTTCAAAATGAGGTTACAGGTCCAGGAATAAAATATGCCTGTGTTGCACTGCCTTTTCCCTGTGCAGGCTGCCTTTCCTCTGTGAGCAGAGTCTCTTCTGCTGAGTCAGTTCATGCTTGCATGGTTGTGCTGAAGGGATGGATGATTCTTCAGGGCAGAAAGTGCAAAGAGTGGCTTGTGCTGTGTACAAATTTCTGCAAGGTATGATAACCTCCCTTTTTTCTGGATGTAGCTCAATTCCTTCAACTGTGAAATCTAATTTCTCCCTGGAAGAAAATAAAAAGCAATGTGGAATCAACTGTAAATGTTTGTTCTATATGATTTGAAGAAACATGAAAGATCTAAGGATCTCTGATTATTTTTCCAAACTTGAAATTGTACTTGTACTGAGGAGAGTTGCATTTTCTTTGCTTTTTGTGACACGGGCACAAATATAAAAGGTTTGTTCCCCCAGCAGATCTCAAAAGCAGGGCTTGGAAACTTTCCCTGTTCTTCAGAAAGAGGGTTGTTGTGAGACAGTTTAATGGAGTCATAGAATCAAAGAATATCCTGAGTTGGAAGGATCACAGAAGAATCATTGAGCCAACTCCTGGAAACTGGCAGAAATGCCTAGAACATGCTGGAGGTTCGAGGTACTTTCCTTAGCATTCTCTAGCTGCTGCTTCTGTTTCCTTCTCTGGCACAGTGGTTTGGGTATGGTGGCTGCCTATAAGCATTTTCTGATGGTAGCTTGTGATGAAGGGTACTCTGGGTGCTTCCCTCCTGGTAACCTCTTTGTGCAGGAGAGTGAGCAGCTGGAAAACTAAGATGGGAAGGGACAGCAGTCGTGACAGGGGAAGCTTGGAGAAAAATCGCACTAATCTATGGCTGGAGAAATAGCCATGTTGGAAACTCAGAAATGCTGGCAAGGTGGAGCTCCTGACTCCCAAACACATAGAAACATGTCCTCCACCCAGATGATGTAAACAAACTGGTTGTGAAGTGCTTGTCATTGTGGCTTGGCTCTATATTCTCAACACCAGCCAGCAGCGGTGGGCTGGGGAGGGCGTGTGTGGATGTCGAGGAACCAGGGCAGGATGGCGGAGTGGGTGGGCTGGGACACGGCAGGGATAGTGACAGACGTGGTGGGGCAGGCTGGGCAGCAGAGCAGGGCAGGATGGGGGAGATGGGACAGAGGAACAGATAGTGATGGGAGCAGCTGCCTGCAGCAGGCAGGGGCTCAGCAGGGCAAAGGCAGGGCCTTGAGCGGCCCTGAGCAGGGCCTTGGGCAGCTGCTGGGGAGGTAACACAGCCCTGGGCTGGGCCGTGGGCAGGGCACAAGGTGGGGTCGAGGGAGGCAGGAGAGGTGGTGGGCGTGTGTCAGTCAGGGTAAGATGTCAGAGAACTGGAGTGCTCCCATTCTGCTACTTGGACAGCCTTGAGGAAAAACTCCACCATCTCCCTCCACCCCTGCCCCAAGAGCAGGCCAGCTGGTGTAGAGACACTGCAGCAAGATATGCTGGCATTGCCTGTGCTAAAGATGGCCAAAGACCACTTTGTTCATACTTTTAATACTATTTTTTACTTTTGTACTTTTTGTTTTACTTTTTATAAATACTTTTTAATTTTTATTACACATTTTATTTTTAATGCATTTTTTTCATGCGGGTTCAGAGAGCTTTTTCCTTCATTTCAGGTGAACTATTTCATCTAACTGAGCTGTTTATTCAGAGTTCTGAAACAAGACAGAATTTGGAATAACACAAATTTTCTTTTCAGTTCCAAATAAAGTGAATGTAGAGGGCAAGAGCTGCTAATTCTATGACTTCCAAGTTGTGGATAGACCTGCAAAACCAATAATCTCATGTTACTTACAAATTCTATTCATCTTCCTGACGAGACATAAAATTTTTAAGTTTGAATGTTTTGGTAAACTGACATTTTTAAATCCACCACACTTGAAGTACATTTTAGTTAATTAAACCAGTTGCAAAACACTATCTTGGTGTTTATAATTTATGATTAAGATGATTCTAACACAAACTGCATGAAAAGCTATCTGAAATGAGGCAAGCAACTTATTTTATTATGATAAAAATGTAAACATAAAAAATTTGAACATATTTCCATCAAAACACAGTATTTAAATATAGATATCTATAATGCATCCTCTTGGTATTCATTTTACCAAGTCATATTTAGGCTAAGGGATGGAACAAGTTCCTGATCCTGGTATAATGGAAACCAGTGAAAAAGACAATTCAAGTACACATGGAAAATAGTCCTAATAATATTAATATTTTCTGCCCTTGAATTTTAGAACATAATTTTAAATGGTGTTTTAATTGTCCTGCATTTCAGCCCTCACTTTTCAGTAAAAAGGGTATTACGTATTTTTACTCATATGACAAGACATGCAAAATCTTTGCAATATTGTACTTACTGGTTTGCATGTTAAGTGGCAGTCTAATTTCATTCCATACAGCAAACTCATCTCTCCCCCTGCCCCCGAAGCTCTCTTGTTCCATCAATCTTTTGTTTGTGCAATTAAAAAACTGCCGAAGGACAGACCTTTACGTATACAGGATATAAAACCAAAAGTACTTAGTGGAGACATGACACAATAAGTAATTATTTATGAAGGGGTATTAGTGGGATCTAGCCTCAAATCCCTTAAAAAATGATCACTGAAGTGTGTTTAAACACGCATTTAATTTACTCTGGTTTAGGATTAGCCATTTGTTTACAATGTGCCAGATGAGTTCTATGTGAAATGGGATATTACTCTGCAGGGTGACCAATTGCAGTCCCACTTGTTTGTGTCACAATGCAGTTGCCCACAGCTGGACCTGTGCTTTGAGAAGGAGGTTGAATTCAACGACCTCTGAAAGTCTCTTTCAAACTGGTCTGTTCCGTGGCTGCTTTTGGTTGTTGCTGACTCTATGCAAACAGTACCTCTTTCAGGAATAGGTGAGAATTTTCTTGTTTGAAGGTCTCATCAGTCCTGCACTTGGTGGCACAAAGCTGCAGCTGAGGGCCAGACCTTCCTTACAGACATTTAGGAAGCAGGGCTGTGTTCCTTAAAGGAGCAGTCTGGTACTCTCATATGAGCACTATTCTACTGCTTTTGTGACCCAAGCTCCCTCTGAAAGCAGGATGGACTTAAAATATCTGTAATCCTGTTAACCTGTCTTTAAATCACTGAGGTTTTGCAGTATTTCTTAAGCAGTCACCTAGATAAGTAAAGCTAACAATGTAATTTATACACATTTGTATGTATCAGGTGTGAAATCATATCTTCATATTATTGCCAAGCAATCAAAGTAACAGGTGTCAAATGACCATAAGGTTGAAACCAAAAAACATTGTAAGGCTTTTTTTTAATCACCTTCAGATAACTTAAATATTTTTTCACGAACTTGAAAGCTGGTTTTAACATTAATGAGACTGGATTATTTTTACATACTTGCCTGGTTTCAGTAGCAGAAGATTAGGCAAACCATGAAGTGCCCTGGAATTGCTCTGTCAAGGGTTTTACATAAGGTATTTCTGACAGACCTGTGTACATATGTAGCCACCAGCGTCAGCTCTGTGCTAAAGAGCAGGGCTGGAACAGCACACACCAATAGTAGTATCAAGTTAACTGTGGACTGTCTGTACAAATTAGAGATAAATATATAAGAAAAAGATCTGTGGGACCTGTTTGGGTGTATTTCAGAGTGTTGAGAACTTGCTGGTGTCATTGCAAAGATATGTTACCCTTTTTGAAAAGTCACAGAAACCAGAGGATTGTTGAAGAGAGAGGAGAGGAGAGGAGAGGAGGTTTGGGGGAACCAGTTCCAGTCTTCAAATATTAAATTAATCAAATATTAAATATCAAATACCTTAAGAGGTATTTCTGGAGAAGGTGGAGACACTCTTCACAAAGATGCACAAGGACAGGGCAAGAGGCAGCAGACAAGTTGCCTCGGGAAATTCTGTCTGCATATAAAGAAAAAATACTTCACTGTGTGAAGAGTTATTACTGAAATTGTCCAGAGTGGGGATGGAAACAGCTCAGGCATATACAGGGCCATCCTTTCTCGCGGGAGTTTGGGACTCCGGAGGTGATTCCCAGCCAGCCTGTGTTTCTCAGGAGAGCCAGAAGGTGGCACGGCTCAACAGCAGTACCAGTCTGCAGGGGCTCTAAGAGCTGCTTCATGCTGGAGGTACTGCTGAAAAACCATATTGATTAAGAGAAAAGGGGCTCAGTAAGAACCAGTTCTTCTTCAGAGAGGGTAAGCCATCATATTTTAAGAAAAAAGTTTAGTTTTTGGACAATTTTGTATTAAAGATTTTTTCTGTGCCTGTGTGCCCAAGCCAGGTAACACTGCTCTATTCTGATAGCCCTTCCTGGCATAGGAATACCCTGCAGCTTAATGGTGGCCTTCCCTGGCTCTCCTTTCCTGATAGGAAGGCCATGTGACAGGTTAAGGAACACCTAAACAGCACCTATAAGTGCTTTATAGGCAGGCAGTTTCAGTTTCATGTACATACATGTTGAGTCAATGCAAGGCATCATCCTCCGACACAGCAGGGTCATTACAGGCTGATCCTCAGAAAGGTGCATCACCAGTCACCAACGGGACCTGAACTTGGAATTCCAAGGAGAGAAGGCATTTGAGACCTTGCTGCTCACCTGTTTAGCCCATATCTCATTCCCGATGTGTGTCTGAGGAGTCCCTGGGAAACACAGAGGCAGGGAGCAGGCTGCACTCTGTGTGTGATTCTCTGCAAGTGAACAGAATGGTTGTTAGCAATGTTTAGGCTCCATCTAATTTTTTTGTTGATTTGTTCTGCTGTTGGTGTTACTGTAGTCTGATAGAAGCCATGAATATATCAAAACCAATGCAACAAGACAGACTATTTCTGTTGAGGCAAAAGAGTTCTGGTTGAGAAGTATTTACCCCAGTAAACAGGTGTGGATGATAAAGTGAGTGAATGATCACAATGTACCATGTTCAGGTACATCCAACACAAGTGAAGGTTGGAGCTGAGAGGTTTTCCCAAGCTCTTGTCAGCTCGTATGGATACATTACCCTAATCTTGGGAGGAACTCACAGAAATGAACAGACATGTAATGTAAACGTTTTTTATAAGCTGATAACTACTTGCACCTGAGGGCTTTAGGATTACTGTCAGTTTAAAAAATTTAGCTGAGTGCTTGGAGTAAAAGCTGATTTATCTTTTTAATGATGGATTTATAGTATTGAAATGCCATTGCTCCTAATTAAAGGACAAAGAGGCAGGTCCAAACCAAGCAGTTTGAAGGTGCTTAATATGATGATGTAGAATATAATTGTATGAATGTTTGAGGGGAACAATATGATCTGACAGAAGTGGTATTTGATGGATTAATGGTGGTAGTGGGGTTAATTTGATGAAACCTGTTTAAAATTAATTCAGAAACAAATTTTAAAGGACTTAGTGTTGTAAGTCCACTCTTGTAACACGGTGGTCAGAGCATTTGTTTTGAAGAGTGGGAGAAAAAAGAGCACCTTTTCTTAAGTTATTTCTTTGCCAGGTTTGGGAGAGAATTTGAAGCATGGTCCTGTGGAGCTTGTTTTGCTGTAGGCTGCAGGGAATTCAGGGTGGTTTCTTCCAGTCTTTGAAATTGTTTCTGTGAAATATGTACTGGATTCAGAGATGAAACCAAAACCTCCACAAAGAATTTGTTAATCACCATTGCAGTGTCAGTCTCTTTCTCTGTGGCCAGTAGTTGTCTTGGTACTGGAACTGGTGGGAAAGGATGAATGTAATGGTTGTCCTCCTTTGCTCAGAGCAAGAGACAAAGCTTTAGTTCAAACTTTTACTCACAGCGAAGCAGAGTAAGAGAGTGAGCTGCACTCTTCTGCAAAGCTGCCAAGACTCCTATGGAGGACATTAGAGAGATTTCAGATCTGTTTCTGTGTCCTAATGAGTTTAGCCTTGTGTATTACAGAAAACGTCTACAATGACAAGCTTAAGAGGATTGTGCCTGGGGTTTTTAATGTTATCTTCTGTCAAAATCACTATTTTTAAAGTTTTGTATTAACAGAAATGAATTTTTGTTTTGATTTAGTCACAAACCCAGGGATCTTGCATCTTGGAAATACCATAGCTGCATTAACATGGTGCTTCTCGGCAAGGGTAATTACCCCACGAATAATGAGGTTCTGATGTAGTTACATTGCTGCTTGTTCTGGAACTCATTTATTGCGTGACAGTTTGAGGATCTTTGTGCCATACTCCACTGCTCACTGTAAGGGTGCCCTCAATCATCTTAATGTCTTCCTTATGTCTTTTTCGTGCTTTCACTCTGAAAAAAAATGACCACTCCTGTTCCTCTTAATGTCTAGTGCTTACTGAGTTTAGCAGACAAGGTGGTGCTTTAAAATTCAGTCAGTTAAATGAATTGGTGGAGATTTACAGCAGCAGAGGCTGTCTGGTGGCCAGAAATGAAGGTGAAATGGAGAAGAACAGAACATTTCAGTCTATCTTCATCATGAAGCTTGTAGAGTCTGTTGGGTCACTTAACACTTAACTGAGTGCTGAAGTAGGGAGCTCTTTGCCCTGGGGGTGCTGGAATTTCAATAGGTTTGTTTGTCATCAGCCTGATAATGTCAGAGCTCTGACACCAGGAGACACCAGGACCCAGCCATAGCAAAGGGTCGTAGAGTAACATATGGTTATTTTCAGTCTAAATTCCCTTTGAAGTAAAACTAATGCCATCAAATAAGACTCAGAGTGAGGGCAAAAAAGGGGGAGGAGGGGAAATATGATGCATCCTCAGACGTGATTCAGAGCACAGGAAAAACACTCACTGTGGATAGATACGCTTTTGCTGGGGTGTATGTACCCTTGGTAAGGATGGCACAACAGCACCACTTCCTAGAGGAAGAAAAAAATCTTAGCCTGTTCTTTAACTTACCTGTGTTTTCTTCATCTTTAAACTGTATGAAATGACAAAGTAATTGAAAGGGCTTGGATGTACTCCCTGTTTACTGAACTGAATCTTTGGATGTGAACTTAGTGCAGACAGGACACTGGTGTAACCTGTATAAATGAGGGAAGGCTGACATATAAGTACAAATGCTCAGAGAGCTCAGAGTTGGGCTTAGGGTTTCTCAGTGCTATGTGAGGTATTATACAACCATAGAGCAGGCCAACAGAACTCTTATTCCTAAAACCACAGCAAGGAACTCCATTATTGCTCTGTTATTGCTCTGCAAAATGCACTGTCCTGTTCCTGGAGTGATACTGCTGGTTTTACTTCATTCCTTTATGAAACACCAGTTGAAGAGTTTAAAAGCTTAAATTTCAATTTATGGTATTCATGTATTTCCAGACTTTCTGTGCATGTTAACAATCAAATTGTGTCATTCTCATTGACTCTCCCTGGACTACATCAATGTCCTTTCTCGAAAAGGCTGCCAAATATTTCACAGAGGATTATAAATGTTTTAAAAGAACCAGATTTCATTCTCCCTTCTTGTTTATTTGTAGTCATTTGTTGGTGTTGATGATTTCATGAGTATTCCTCATAACCAGGCCCTCCCTGTGTATTTGTGTAATGTAAGAGGTTTAGCTTTCATGATTTGTGCAGCAAATTTAGGAAGCAATTCTCCAGTTAAAATGAAATTCTAAATGAGGTTCAGCAGGCACAAACCCATATGAAGTTGAGAGAAGAAAATGTGCTGAATCTCACGCAAATGAAAACTGCGTAGTGCTGTACAATTGTTGTTGGTGAGGTTTGAAAGAAAGTGCAGCATCCCACTAGCTGGCTTATTTAAACTTGAATTGTGTTTGAGAGTTGAGACTGAGTTGCATAATGGCTTTATGGAAACAAAATGTTTGCATTTGTAAATTCATCCTTTGGAAGAATTCCTGCCATATGCTGCCTTGCCCATGTTCCAACCAAAATGCTGAAATACATGGAATTAGTACTTAAAATGAAAGCAACTTTTATGACCTGTTCTGAGTCAAATATAAGCCTTATGACTCAGAGCACTGAAACTGTGAAAGATATATCGAGCAAGGGGCCAGTCACTAATGTATCAGGCCATGCATTCTTTGTATACAGGACAACCTTAGTTACTTAGATATGTCTGCTTTATGTGAAGGGCTGCAGTAAGGCTAAAAGTTAAATCTCAAGATTCAGAGAGATAACAGCAAGAAAAAAATCTAGAAATGGTTTCTTGATTTTATTTTTAACTATAGTGGAATTGTGTGATTTCTTCTTATCATTCGAATAACTTATCAATGATTGGTCGAATTGCAGTTCTTATGTAACAAAAATATGAGCTGTCTGATACCTCTGCATCTGAAATTTACAGATTTCACTTAAAAGGAGTGTTTTCACCTAGGAGATGAAAACAAGATTCTGTGGAGAGAGCAGCCTTTGCTATTGACTGATCTCAGCACTTCCTGGTGCATATGTGTCCTGAAAACACATAGAGCATCAGTGAAGAGAGCCTTGGTTGTAGCTGCTAAAGACTTTGTCAATACTTCCTAGAATCTGAAAAGTTTCATCTTTTTCAGGAGATGGTGGTTTCAAATGAGGAGTTTCTTAGCATATCAGGCTTCCAGTTTAAACCAGGAGACCTTGAGGAAAGTGCTTGAGTGCAAGGCCAGGAGCTGGATTCCCACTCTTTTCGCATACCTATCCCACTTCAAAGATCCAAAGGGGTTTAAATTTGTCTTTGTAAAAGTGCTGGTTCTAGAGGGAACATCTGTCTGAGACCTAAGCGGCATGTAAGTAAAATTTACTTGTGTTCAAAATCACAGAATCACAGAATCACAGAATTACCAGGTTGGAAGAGACCTTCAAGATCATCGAGTCCAACCTCTGTCCTAACACCTCAACTAAACTAAACCATGGCACTGAGTGCCACATCCTATCTCTTTTTAAACACGTCCAGGGATGGTGATTCCACCACCTCCCCAGGTAGACCATTCCAGTATTTTATCACTCTTTCTGTAAAAAAGTTTCTCCTAATATCTAACCTATATTTCCCTTGGCGCAACTTAAGACTGTGTCCTCTTGTTCTGTCAGTTGTTGCCCGGAAAAAGAGACCAACCCCCACCTCACTACAACCACCTTTCAGGAAGTTGTAGAGAGTGATAAGGTCACCTCTGAGTCTCCTTTTCTCCAGGCTAAACAACCCCAGCTCTCTCAGCCGTTCCTCATAGGGCTTGTGTTCCAAGCCCCTCACCAGCCTTGTTGCCCTCCTCTGGACATGCTCAAGTGTCTCCACATCCTTCCTGAACTGAGGGGCCCAGAACTGGACACAGCACTCAAGGTGCGGCCTCACCAGTGCTGAGTATAGGGGAAGGATGACTTCCCTGCTCCTGCTGGCCACACTATTCCTGATACAGGCCAGGATACCATTGGCCTTTTTGGCCACCTGGGCACACTGCTGACTCATGTTGAGTCGGCTGTCGACCAGTACCCCCCAGTCTCTTTCTGCCTGGGCACTCCCCAGCCACTCTGTTCCCAGCCTATAGCGTTGCAGGGGGTTATTGCGGCCAAAATGCAGGACTCGGCACTTGGAATCCAGACCAAGGCACTGAATTTCAGCAGTCTGGGAATGCTGAGCTGGTTCTCAGACTCCCATCTCCTGAAGTAAGGTTGTGCCCAAACCTTGTGTAGGTTTACACAGCAGAGAAGTAGCTCCGTGTTGGAGGAGCTTCAGCCAGCTGTGCAGAGGCTGATATGGCCCCAGAGCAGATGCTGTGCCATACTGGCCAGAGCCTTGTGTGCTGGAGTGGCTCCCTGCTGGTCACAGACGGTGGGCACACTGCTAGGAAGAGGCTGCTTACCTCTTCCTGCTTAGCCTCCAATTAACAAGTAAGTGGCTTCTGGTGAACTACAGGAAGCTGAAAACATGAGAAAACAAAAACAAGTCTGGCCAAAACAACTGGTGAACATTCAGAACAAAAACACCATTTCTAATAGCAGGCCTTTTTCTAAATGACCCTCATTTCTGAAAAAGGAAGCTGAGGTAAAGGACAAAATGATCTATGCAGGGTCACTCAGACTGCTTTCTGCTTGGCAGAGGCTGTTGGTTAGTGGCTCACCTTCTGCTGTACGGTTTTGACTCACTACAACAACAGAAGTGTCATCAGTTACTGCTAGGCTGTTTCTGTGCATTGCGAAAGTTGCACTGGCTCACAGAGAACTCTGAGGAACAACATAAAAGCTGGCACAAACAAGGCAGCAGGGAGTGTGCAGCTGGCAAGAGCAAGCTCTTGTGGTAGCTCACCACATGTCATGACACTGCTTCCGATGCTGCTGGTGGCAGGGCATGGCAAAGGAGAGCAGGTGTTCTCACACTTCATTAATCTGCTTATTCTGCCAGGAAGTAGATAAAGCCAATGGCCTCCATTTTAATTCCATAACCTTCTGCTTTATTATGGGCACGAGAGAAAACCACCTCTATTTTGAGTTACTTTCACATTACATAGACAGGGGCAAGTTGATTATCTTTGGGAGAAACCATGGACAGATTAGGGGAAAGCAACCCTGTGTCCTACCAAGTCAAATTTACATGGGAATATTGCAGGTATAGAACTTTGTTCTACTGAGTCAGTCCACAAAGATGTGAAATCAGCCCATTAACAAATGGTTGATTTCATGCAGCATTTTTGCTTCTAGATGTGTTGAGTCATCAGGGTTCACATTATCAAACTTGTCTTTCATAGCACAAATGCTTTTTTTGGTTTGTTTTTTAATGTATGGGTATTTTTCTTTATATCAGAGCAGAAGGGCAACCAGAAAACAGTACTGTGAAATTCACATTACTATGGCAAATGCAGCTGATGCTGAGAGGGAGCAGATGTGCTGGGCCAAGGCCTGGGAAGTAGTTCTGGAGAGCCAGGAGCCTGGCTGAAGCCGGCCGAGCTCTCAGGAGGGTGCTCTGCAGTGTGTTTTCTTTGGAGACAAGAAGTTTTTGCCCTTTCTCATCTCCTGGCTGCTCTTTCCTGTTCCTGCAACCCTCTCAGTTGTACTAACATAACTCTGGCCTTTGCCATAAACTCATTGCTGTGTGCTAAAAAGAAGGTGCATTTCATCATAAGGGCTGGGAATTTTGATGCAGTGTAAGAAATAAGAATCTGAGAAGGGAGGAGATGGCTTCCTCTGTCCTGCTCAAAACCCCATCCCGAGGTGGCGAGGCCTTCCTGCTGTTACTGATCAGAGTAGACTCTCTAATCCTGCTGGCTCCTGCTCTTTGCCTCCACGTCCCAGCCACACTTTCTGAAAGCAAATACAGTCAGAGCAGTATTAGTGTGAGACTCATTGATTGGATTCCTCTGCAGGAAAACAAATCTTACGGAATTAGTCTCGCTTCATTTGTGCCTAGAGTCTTGTGTTGTTTCAGAGCAGCAGTATGTGTTTGTAGGAGGATGGTCATGAGAGCAGCGACCTTTAGTTGGAAATATTGCAGTGTGCCTTCATCCCTTGCCTCGGGACAACAGTTTTCTTTTTTTTTCTTTTTCCATTCCTCTGAGGAGGATCTGGTTTCAAATTATGTTAAAAGACTTAGGGTTTCTTTTTTTTTTTCCTTAACACTGCCCCAAACAAATATTTTCCATTGGCAAAAACACTCCTAATTTTTTAGTTACTATTGAAGTGGTTTTTATTCCTCTTTCTCCACCTTTTTTAATATCTCCTAGAATCTCCAAGGCAGAAAATGAGGGTCTGGTTAGATCTATAAATCTTGTTATGGGCAGAGCATTCTGAGTTGCTGGGACACTGTTATCTGATGTCTGTATCTGATTTGGCTATTATGTAAGAGAATTTGTGTAAAACTTTATTCAACTATTTAATGAATAGCAGTCTCCTTTTGGAGGTTAAGCTCATTCATTGCAGTAAATGCTATGGTTAAAACCAAGCACTGTTTCAGGGTGAAGAATTTGCTCTATCTGGTGATCTTCATATGGCACTTGCTTTAAACTTGGCAGATGCTTTGCTGACAAGAGTAAGTGGTGACTAATGCATCTGCAAATTGTACTAGTTGTGCATTGCATTTTAAAGTGCCTAAGCACAGCCAGCAGTAACCCTTCTGCAGAGCTAATACTTGTGGAGGAGCAATGGGTGCTTGATGTCACCCTTATAAGCTTTTGAGTGCCTCTGCAAAAGAGAGGTAATGTTTGCCTCTTACTGTCGGATTTTTCTCTGCTGTCTTATCTTAGTAGTATCTCATTTCAGCAAGAGATCCAGGGTGACCTGCTCAGAGGCATGAGAGTTGTCTTTTTCTGGGCTTCTACAGCATTCACGCTTGGATGAGCAGCCCCTCTGCCAGTGGCAGCTTTCTGAAACTCACCTTAAGGAACTGACCCAAGGGTAACTGCATTGCCTGTTCCCATAGTTCAAGACACCTGGCAACTCCTGCTTTGGAAGTCATACACATCTCTAGACTAACAGTTAGCTTTAGTTAAAAATCAAACTAGCTATTTTAAAGAAAAATCTGTGTAAAAGTGTTACAGCAAAGTCTAAAGGAGCTTTAATTGAACCTTTTCATGTAACAGATTGAAAGAGTGAAACAAAATCTGTACAAAAGTACTTGTCACAGATCTACCACAGAACTTTTCTCTTGTATGTGCCCATTCAAGTGCCTGATACAACATCAGTTTCGTAGTGATGTAACGCTGCTGACTTTTTCCACTGCAAAGTTTCATGCATAAGTAAAAGAATAGCTCTCCTTGTGCCTTGGGAGGAATAATAAAATGCTGGTTTTAGTTGACAACTGATGATTAAATCATTCAAACATCAAAGGAAGCACATATTAACTACGTCTCAGTAAATTTAAGGGCAAATAAATTTTTATACAAAGTGGACAAGAAAAGACATCCAAAATTCAGATGGAAAAGAAGTGGAAAATCATTGGAGAAACGCTGCTGTTTGATTACTAGGGTAGCATTGAATAAAGATGTAATATTACAGACTACAATTCATAATGAAAAGCATTGTTTCAACTGGGAGATCACAAAAACAGATTTTTGGTTTTGAAACACTGCTTTTAGGTCTTACTTTATAATTCAAGTTAAAGTAGTGGTGTGTACTGAAAACAGGAGAAGGATTAGATGGAAATTACCAAGTTCTATGTAAAATAATACACATTCTGAAAAAATTACATTTCACTTGATGAATTTTGTAATGCAAACACCATAAACCACAAAATTCTAACTTTAGAGAGTTAAAATGTTAGCATCACTCCTGCAATTGAGTTATACTTTAAAGTAGCTTTTTATACGTCCAGGATAAATGTTAGAAGTAATTCAAGTTGAAGCTCTTTGATAAAAAGGAAAGAGGGTTTTACTATAACCTTATACATAAGTTGAGTAAAAATATTAATGTATATGTAATTCTGGAGATGGATTAACTGTCCTTAAAATTTTACTTTCAGCAGCCTTTTTATGCAAATGCTGAAATGAAGTCATAGCTGTACAAAATATTGCTGCATTGTAGCACATAAACAAATGCATGTCTGTAAAAATACAAATGTTTTTGTTGAGGTTGTGATCATTTTGCAGACATCTTGCAGAAACTGTTTTTTAATATTTTGAAAGAACTTTTCTTCGTCTTCATTAAAAAAACCCAAAATTATTCTGCACCAAATTAATGAATAGCAGTCTCGTGCCATAAGTGAGCAGTGAGCATATCATTATTCTTCTCTGTGACATGTATCTGAATTTAGTCCAATGATACTGAGACATGTCCCCAGTTTACATGTAATTTCCTTGTTCCTGGCCTCAATCTCTGTTTTTATTTCCTCATTCAAAATAACTGCATATTTCCATCACTTTCAGCTGAATCAGAATGGCAGGATGGCTGCCATTTATTTTACTCATTTAAAGGTGCTTGCAACTTATTTGACAAAAACTGAAACAAAACAACCAAACAAAGAAAAACAATAGAGAAAATCTCATTCTGGAGATATGATCGGTGGGATGTAGTGTGAGAGGGATAGTGTCATACATCCCTCTGTGTGTAGACAGACTGAGGAGATGGAGGAGGGAGCATGAGAAGGCCCATGAAATAGAGAAGATGAGATTAGAGGAGACAGGAGAGGTTGGCTAAAATACCCACCTGCCTGGTGTGGGGAATTTAGGTGTGATAGCTGGAGCTGTCCTCATATGGAGAGTAGGAACTGTTTTGCTGCTTCCCTTTTGTAGTGACTACTGAACTGTTCACTTACACACTGAAGCTAGGAGGTTCCTGGAAAAAAAATTGGACACAGTATGCAGTATCTAAAAATGCACATATATTTATTAGAGCAGCACAATTCCTGGAGGCCTGACTTGTGGTTTATAAGTGTTTTGGATGAGCTGTGCTGAGGCTTTCACTTGGAGTGGACAGAGTGGACAGAGGCTTTTTGCAAACAATTGTGTCAGCTTCTGCATGGGAGATTATATTTGGTTTAACTGGATCTTTATTCTGAGTGATTCTAGGTGTCCATACATGCTCTTTTATATTTGACTTCTGATCCCCTCTTCTCCCATTTAATTATACTCGTGGGCTTTCTCAATTCTTGGCTTTATTGTCCCAGATCTGTAACTCATTCGACCTAAGTTTTGCTCAAACTACAACTTCTTTTTTTGAAGCTGAGCCAGAGAGAAGATAGCACAGCACCATTTTGTAGCTTTGCATGTTGGGCCTCATCTGAGGTGAACAAAAGCAGGTGGAGAGATGTGTGAGCCTATGCCCAGCTGGCAGCTGAAACCAACTGGGGCCCAGAGATGCTGGGCCAGTGGAAGGTATTCCTTGCCTCAGCAGTTACAACTCAGCTAACCAGTGAGTTCAGCAGCTGGTTCGCTCAGATTTAATTTGCAGTTCTTTGAAAACCTCAGAATGAGTATTATGTGCTTGTAGGAACAGCCAGATCTGCACACTCCTCTGCAGATGTCTTGGCAGTGCTCTCTTAAATATGCTGTTGCAGGAAAAATTGACCATGGCTTGTGCTGTGGTACTTCTCCTTCTGCTTTCCTCATTGAGGACAGTCTCAGGAAAATGTGCGGGTTTTGCATTAACCTTGTAACAAAAACTGTGTGCAGCTTTTAAGGTCTTTGCTAATTTCTTCCCCTCTTTCTCCTGTCCTAGAAACAAAACAAAACAAAAAGAAAGAGGAAAGTTTAAAGATGTAAGAATAAGAAGGCAGAAAAGGTGGAAAGGCTTAATAAAAAGAAAAGAAATGAGGAAATGAGAGGAATAAAGAAAGCAAACTCCAAAAGTGTAACTCTTCACATTAGGTATAGAAAACCACACAAATTGACTTGAGCTGTTTGCTGCAAAGGAATAGACCACTTCTTTTATACCCTTCCTTTTCTATTAGAATATGTATTTTTAGTCTTAGTGTAAAGTATTTGAGTTTGTGATAATTCTGAATGTAAGTAGCACTCATTGAGTCAATCTGTATCCCTCGTTCTTCAAGGTTACTTTACCATTAGAGGTTTTATGGCTTATGAAAATTTCAGTGGACATGTGACTAAACTGAAGCTAAGCTTTTTACAAGTAAGGGAATCTTGACAGAAAGGAGCACTTGATATTTAAAAGGCTCCATCTGCCTCATGGGAATTGAGACATTGCAGCCTAAAAATACTGCAGGTCTTTGTTACCATATCTCCCTGGCATGTTGTAACCAGCTGTTGAAGTCAGCCAAAGTATTGTATTCTGCCCTCACAAATGTAGCACATTTACATTCCAGATTAATTCTCAAGACACCTTGCTTTACTGAAAATCTTCAGGTTTGAGCTCCTTAAAGGTCCACCAGAAGTGAATTGTCATGTTTTCTGGAACTGCTAAACCTCATTAACATTTCACTGGTATTTTTCCATGCACCATTCCAACACAGAAAAATCAACAGATAATAGATATGAAGTGATTGTATATCTAATTTACCTTGAAATCAGGTGAAAGCCTCAGCTATATTTGTTGCATCAAATGCAATTCTAGTATATATTTTTCTCCACCTGCTTCCTTTATTGTGCTCTGTACAGTTGAAGGAGCATAGAGTATTTATGATGCCTTTAACGCTGTGAGTTTTCTCCCTATGTCACCACACTATACTTTGTCTTTTAGTATTTTGTTGTGAGTTTCTCTTACACTGCAAAATGTTTTGTGGCGTTTCTTCACTCCTATGGTCCTGTCTTCTAAAATTCAGTGACTGATTGATGATCCCAGTGGTGGATGCAGTGCTCCATGTGAGGTCTCACAAGAGTGGTGTAGAGGGGGAGAATCCCCTCTCTTGACCTGCTGCCTTTGCTGCAGCCCTGGATGTGGTTGGCTTTCCAGGCTGCAAGCACCCATTGCTGTGTCATGTCCACATATTTTTGCCTCAGGCTTGATCCCTTCTGGGTGCAGGACTTTGCACTTTCCCTGGTTGAACTTCATGAAGTTCCTGTTGGCCCATTTCTCCCACCTGTAAAAGCCCCTCTGGAAGGTGACACGACCACCTGGTGTCAAACACTTCATGTTTCCTTACATGTTTTTCTTTCCTTAAGAAGTATAAAGGCTGTTTATAAACAGTGTGAAGACTTGTATTAGCACCCAGATTAGAAGATCTTCCGTGTATTTAAGACGTATACACTAAATATATTTCAGAAGTATAAATTCCCTTCCACTGAGCCTTAGGAGAAGTTTTGTTTCTTAATACGTACTTGTAACTCATAGTAATGAAAGTTATGTGCATCAGGAAGACAGCAACCTTATATGCTTCTTGTTAGAAGTTTGAAAAAAAACCCACACATTTTTTTCCAAATGTCTGGTCAAATAGGAACTTGTCTTGGAAAAATTTCAGTGGTGTACTAGGGTAGTATGAAATGGAAAAATTCTAAATAACAGCAGATAGAAAAAAATTTTAAGTTCACCTGCTTATGTAATTTCCTATCCTAGCAGCTTTCTTGCAGCAAAGTGTGCCTTTTGCCAAAAGAAGGGAAACACAATAAAAAGTGCTTTTTTCATGTTTTACTTGCTGTTTCTGAGCAATTAAAACAAAGAATTCAATCTTTCCTGTCTTTTGGGCAAGAGGTTTTGAATGTGAATGAGTCAAGATGCTTATTTTCAGTCATAAATTTGGGATTAGCATGCAATGTGTTATTAGGGATTGATTGCACAGATCTAGACAGAAAAGTTACTTTCTTCAGGTACAAGGTTTAGGTATGAAGGAATGCCTTTGTGATCTACAGAAATGTGTCTTGCCAAAGAAAAACGAGTTTTTGTCTTTGCTGTGTACCAGAAGGATATTTTCATGAGAAGAAGTTGGGAAGGAAAAACAAATATTTCAGGACAGCTTTCCAGTGCCCATGCTCCTGCTCCACCCTCCTACTCCCCTCTTCAGCCCTGACCTTGGCCTCTGCATTCATCCCCTCCTTTTATCCCGACAGCTCTGCAGTAAGTCAAGGGTGTGAAAGCATCTCTGTCTGAGGCACATGTCTTCAGTCTCCAACCCAAGGGGAGCTCAGTCCAGGTGCCCCTTCAGGCAGTGGCTTTAGAGGAGAGAGCCTGCAGAATTAGAGAGAGGATCTGTGCAAAATAAACAGCATGTGTAAGGAAATGTGCTTATCACATTTTACCTGCTAATAAATGCTTTTGCTTTCCTCCTTCCCACTGCATGAAGATGAAGCTGCCTGTGATAACTTTGAGTTCTCTAAATCACTGCCTGTGTCTTCCTGTTCTGCCTCCAGTTCAGTGAGGATAGATGGGGTATTTTTCAGACAAATAGTATCTCCAGGCTGTAATTTTATCCAGTCAGAAAGCTTGTCGGTTTTGTATGTTTCCTGTAAAGCTTGTAGGGTTCTACAGAAACTGGTTGAGCATCTGGAGGTTGCTGAGTAATTGACAGGAAAAGAAGATTCTCTCTCTATTTTACACATTGTTCAGACCAGATAAACTATCTGTCCAGGTGCTTCTCTTTCTTCACTATCCTTACAGAAAGTAAGGCAGCAAAAGCTTTTATCTAAAAAAACCAGGCCTGATGCAGTTTTTTGGAGGCTAACATTAGGCTGGGGTAAATAATGCAGTGTTGAAAGAAAATAAACTGTATAGAAAGAAATAAACTGTATACATGTAAGTAACAGGGCACCAAATTATCCAGCAGGTCTCTGTTCACAAAAAAATTATATAAAGGGGCACATCTGCTCAGTGTTTTCACACTGATGTGGGATTCCCTATCCATAGGATGTATGAGTTGGTTCAGGTCTGGAGCAGGGGAGCTGTGCTGTGCAGTTTGATGCTGTGGTCAGGCTCAGGTAATCTATTTTTCACTGGGTATCCATGGCTTTATCCATGAGACATCTGCTCCATAGCTGGCTTATATTTGACTCTCTTGCAGCAGGGACAGAATTCACTGATAACTGGCTGGATAAATGCACCCCGACCATCTGAGGAGCAGTACAAAATGTACAGAGGAACCATTTCCTAACTGAAGAAGTGGGTGGTAATGGGTTCCATCTGTAATTGCAGGCAGATCAATGAAGAGAAGAAAAAGCATCAGTCATTTCAGGAATGTTTAGCTTTTTTTGGCTGTTCTAATTTGTTTCTGATAGGCTCATATGAACTAGTTACTGTAGACTGTGGATCGGAAGGGATCCAATTTTTTTCCTGCACACTGTAGTTTGGACAGGATATTCCTTCCTCTTCAAGTAGTTTAAGATGGATAATGAGAGTGTATACAGAGGAAAAAATGCACAAGTTTTTTTTCACTTGACATCAAGAGCATTAGGGATGATAGAAGAGGTTTTTGTGGGGTAGCTTTAAAGGAAATGCTATGAATACCATCAGAGGCATTCATGTTATGAATACGGTGTCTCCTGAGTCATCTTTCACAAAGTGTTGCTGTATTTTTCTATTTGTTCTGTAGACCTCTTTCTGTTACTTGTGGATGCTGTCCCAACACACCCCTGAATTGTGAAGTCCAGTTGTTTCATACCAAGTCAACAACATTAAGCGCCATGACTAAAAACAGAAACTAGATTATAGAGCATTGCTTCACAGCACAGAGATCATGCCTTTCAATTAATTTGCTCAGGAAAAGTACTTTTAAGACACAAATCATTTTGCAAGTAGAAGACACTGCAGCTAGAAATTCCTACTTGTACAAATGAATTGCTAGATATGAAGATCCTTACCTTTTGATTGGAAATTATGTCCTGGTTTACCAATATCACACCAATCTTTTTCTTGTATCCCAAAGACAATAATTACGTGATAGCAGCTTATTTAGGAATATTAGAGTTAATGAAAATAAGCCTATCTCTGCTGCAAATCTGATGCTTTAACAAATATGAATTTGCAGTTAGATCATGCCACTAGAACAGCAGAAGCCAGACCTGCGTTTAAGAGATGCAGTGTGGGAGTAGATAGATAGATGCTACATTACTTCTAAGGAAAAGAGCTTGAGAGGTTCTCTGAATATGTAGTAAAATAAAGGATAGGCCTGTATTCATTCTGATCTTAGCTCCTTACTACCTCTATTTAGCAGTGTCTATAGTCATCACAGCCTTTCTCAATTAAGATAAGGAGGCACCTCCCAACTGCTGTGCAGCCTTGATAACACCAAGCAGTATCTCATTCTTTATTGTCTGGGTAGAGTGGCTGGAGTTACAAGGCTCTTAAATTTAAAACCTCAGCTACGTATATAATGAGTCTTGCAGATATGCAGGTCATATGAAATGCTGTGATGGAATTTCTTGTAATAATGGTGCCTTTAGAAATAAACAGGTGGGTTAGGAAAGTATTTTATTTCGTCTGTGTTATTGGTAGATTAATAGGAAGGACTCCTTTAACACAGAAGACTCAACCAAGGGAGAAATTCAGAAAGGACCAGGATTTCAGGAATAGACTGAATGTCCCTCAAGAAGTACTTCCAATCCATGTCTGTACTTCTGCAAAAAAAAAAAAAAAAGTTTTTGCTGTCACTGGCTTCAGTCTTAAAAACCAAGTTTTTTCATAACTTCTCTCTTTTAAGGAGGAAAAAACAACTAACCAGACTTAAAATTATAGACAACTGAATGTCTTCTGGTAAAGATGTAGTGAGTATGTAATGATGACCTCATTGTGGAAATAGACAAATGGCAGCTAAAAGCACAAATTGTAGGATCAGGGTCCATTGCTACATCCAGAGGGCTGGACAGATGAGTGCTTGCTTGCCAAAACCTCTTCTGAGAGAAAAGGAATTCCAACCGCTGGTCATTTGCCTCAATGGTCTCTATGTTTAGGGCAGTAGCTTGGGACACAAAACCCCATTGTGTTTAAAATGGAAATTAATTGATGATGATTTTTATCTATATTGCTGCATATTTTTTTGTAAAAGGAATTTGCAAGTAGAATTTTTGTTTGGTTTTTAGTACCACAGGTAGCTCCCACATGTCACATTGAATGCCTCATTCCATTTGAACAGAAGGGAGTTAGAGAAAAATGAAAGGTAATCAAGGATTTTTTTATATGTAGAAAATTAACAAATGATATAGAGAGCTACTAGAAGTGAGCAAATAGTGGGAACCAGTTTGTTTTTTAAATACAGTATGGCACTTCACTAGATCCAGGAGCACTTGGTTTTCTGATGTTAAGAGACAAGAAGGGGCCATTCAGTGCAGATCTGAAGTTTTCAAATTGAAGACTGATGTAAGCTAATGCTTTTTTTTTGACCAAAAATTTATTTAGGCTTTGGAACTTAGGCTGTAGGAGATTGTTATGTTGAGAATTTAACAAGATTCATAAACTGTTTGACAGAATTACAGGGTTAATAAACTTTCGGGAGTGTGGTGATTATTTATTTTTTAAAAAATAAAATACCAGAATGCTATTAAACCACATCCTTCTGAGTTTTAGACAGTCTCTGATAGATGACAGAACCCCCCTAATCTGTCTGATGTGAGGTTTATTATATTTTCTCTGGAGTGCCTAATGATTGTTACTACATGAAAAAATGATTCTGAGCAATTGGATAGATGCTGGACTGATTGATTTAATAATTCCCTTTCCCTATGTCTCTACACATACATTTGTTTAAAAAGATCCCTGAAAGAGTTCAAGGCAGAAGATTTGAGTCTTTTTTCTTCCAATACATATGAGTATGTAACGCTCCTGTGATGTTCCTGTTAGCATCCTGTTCTTCGCCAGGCCACTGGCACAGTAAATCAAAAAGCAGAGCTCATCTCGTATGCAGAGATTAGAGCAGCGCAAAATCCAGAGGTCTGTCTGAACTCAGCCCCTCATTTCTTCTGTCTCCACTTCCAACAAATTCCTGAGAAATTATTGATTGTATGCATCCAGCTATTTCATAGATCCCCAACCGCTATAAGAAGCAGTTTCTCACTAATGAAAATAGTGATGAGAACAATTTAATGGGGAGTGTAAAAGGCTTTAATGATTGATTTTTATCTCTAACACTGATGATTTCTAACAGAAGCCTCGGGTGCAGGCTTAGTCCTCAGATGATTCTGTGCATTTTTATGGCTTTGAAAATCCTGTGAAATACAGTCTCAAAGTTCACAAAGCTGAAAGAGGCTCTGCTTCTGTGGACTCTCACAACCTGTCTCTGCCTTCAGCTGTGTCCATGATTTAGTTAACGTAGCATACACAGATCATTTTCCAGAGGAACCTGGAGAAACCACCACCTCCTCGTCTTACCTGCTTCTCCCAGCCCCTTGGTGCCCAGCAGTGTCCCAGTGAGCATACCGGGGGTGTGTGTGGAGACCTCTCTGCACATGGAACTCCAAATTGCATCTTGTGTCATCTTGGGTATCACACTGTAATAGGAAGGGCTCTCTACTTTGCTGTTCTTGTTACCCATTTGTGCCATTCAGCACCACTGTTACTGTGTCTACCTCTTCTTACTGTCTCTCTCTATGCATCAGTTTTTCAGATTCCTTCCTTTCCCCAAGATATATATTCCTCCCAGACATGGTTTCACAAACCTCTCACCCTCTGCTTTTGATGAAAGACTTTAGCAGGATTTCTCCCTTCTTACTGGTGGTTGACATTCCTCCTTGTTTAATTACATTTATGTGGTATCCCTTTAGTTTTCCCACTAGTAAATGCATACTTTAAGTAAAACCAGATTTACATTGATGCCTAAATCTTCCATTAGCTGTCTCCCCTGACCTCTGTACTTAGGTATTTATCATTACCCTCTGCTTACGTACATGGAGGTTTTCAGTCCATGTGACTGTTTCATGCTAGCTGGCTCACATTAATTTTGCAAGTGAGATTTTGTAAGGCAGATTGGTGTAATGGTGGTATTTGCTGCATTCTTTTCCTCCACTAATCTTGTATTTCTGGCTGAAAGCAGTCATAAAGAGACAGTAAAAGCACTGCTGAAAGACAGAAGGTGCAGCTGAGTTCAAGATGTTCAGCACCATGAATTTACAGACTAATACAGAAGAAATACTGTTTGTAGATGAGACTTCCACTTATATGTGTGCAGAAGTGTTTTCCTTCTGCCATTTGTCTAAATACACCCCCTTTGTGTGAACTACTGCAAAAATGCCAGAATAGCAAGTAGAGTCAAAGGAGATTTATGGTTCTCCTTGCCAGATGGAGCAAATACATGTTTACAGAAAGGGAAAGAAAAGAGTGTAACTGAAGTTTCGAAGACCACAGATGGATGCTGAATAGGAGGACTCTGGCCTTGATGCTGTATGACTTTTTTAGAACATAGTGAGTGGAATTATTTCACCTGATTTTGAAGGTCTCAGCTGTCACTGGAGAAGATAAGGATTTTCTTTTAAATTTAGATTTCCATTTTAGCTCAATCTGAATCAGGCCTGTTGACCTCAGGAAGCAGTTAGATGCAAATGTCTGCATTTTATATGACTGCTTTTGATCAAAAGAAACTGTTTCCTGATGTTACTAAAGAGGAGGAGCTGTGTTATCCTGTGCTGTGCCAGAACAGAGAGGAAAGGCAGGCTCTCATTTTTATACATACCAATCTACAGGTCGCTTTCCACATTAAGAACAGCTGTGGGCAGTATTACAGATGTCACTTCAAAGTGCTCCCCAAATGCTTCTTCCTGTGCTAGGGAATGGTTCATGGCCTGGCTGTCACCTCCTTCTTCATATAAAAGTGTGAGACAGGGCTGGAAACCTGTTTCCCTACACACTTTCACAGATCCTGGACACAGAACTGGAGCTGCAGTTGCCACCACACATGAACATACCTGAACACACTTTAAAATATTTCTCATGGCAATGGATAAAGCAAGAGGTGAAGCTTGGGAACTCACATTCTTCATGGATTTGTTGGACACCATTAAAAATTAGTTTAAAGAAACTTTGCCTTCTCTAGCTCCTTCCCTTCTGCAGACAGTATTGCCAGGTTGTGTAGCCTCACTGTGAGAGTGTAGACAGCTTGATTTTTCCTTTAATGCCAAATTTCTGATGCTGTTTTGTCCACCCAAAACAAAGTCTTAACTGCTTTTTGACTGTTGTGCCAATATTTTGGGGGCCACAGAGACTGAAGCTTATAAAGAATTCAGCAAATTGAGATAAGAGTCAACTATTTGTTACGAACAGAATGAAGCCAGATTTTCAGCGCAAGTGCCATGGGAGTCTTTCACTGCCAGAAGATAACTGTTGGTTTGACTCAAATGCTCATGGCCTTTTGCATTTTTCATCGTTGAAAAGGCCACTGCGATTTAGGCTGTTGTCTCAGTGAAAGGACTGAATTAATGCTTATTAACTAACCAGTCCCAGTTAATAGCTCCCTAAACTGAACATCCCATTACCTGTGACATAAGCACATTTCAGGCACTCTTGCTGCATGATGTAAGGCAGTCTTATGGAGCTCCTTCGTTATGATTTGTTTTGCAGAGATATATGGCCCTGTGATTCTATTATCTTTATTAAAATTAACCTGTATGGGGGAAAGAGAAGGTGAATGCATATTGCAATAACGTTTCTATATCTACTACTAACATTGTAATCAGATGCCTTTCATTTTATCATTGGTTCTCTTAGGTATGATGGTTAAGCACACATTTCTCATTGTTCTGCAGCTGTGATATTTGTCCTTGCCTATGGGAAAGGAACTATGGGAAAGGTTGGATGTGGAAACAGCTCAGTCCTCTTGGTCTTTGTGATCAAGCTGGCAGCACATTTCCAGTTGACAGTGGTTGGCTGATGGTGGTACCTCTCCTGCTTTTATTTACTCAGCCCCAAAAAACCTCAGAAAACCAGCATTGTTGACAGTGAAAATCTAAACCCCTATATACCAAAGAAAGCACAAGTTCTGAGATAGAGATCCTCTAAGGCTAAGAGCAGTGAAGAAATAACAGTGGGCGAGTCTGCAAAAATAGCATTAACTTGGCTGCATTACATTCACCTTGTATCTTTTCTTTTAGAGTCCTTTTTTTTTTTCCCCAAGGTGGTGATAAGGTGCGTTACGCCTCAGTCTTTCATCAGGGGACAGTGTCTGTGTGCAGTTACAGTATGTTGAACATTTAAGGGCTGTCTCCTGTACTGTCTGCCAGATAATTTATTTTGACTTTGAGGAAAAGGACTTTGGCTGCCTACCTCTCAGATGGTCATGGTCCATGCAACTTCATCTATTGCACTCTATTATAAAATAGAGAGTAAGACCATGATGTTTCACTGATCTCTTTTATGCATGACCCTTCCCTGTCTTGCTCCTCAGTCCCCTGGATGCTGATAACTGGGGTACAGATAAGGGCAGGAGTCTGCACTATCAGATCTAAATTCAGGTGGTGTTAAACAAAACCTGTAGTGATAGGCAGTTCTGGTTACGTTCATAACTTTGCTCCCAGTAAGAATTTTATTATATATATACTGGAGCAGAGCACAGAAGGATTTGTAGATATATTTTAAAAAACCCCTCAGACTTGTGTCTGCTTATACTGCTCAGATTTCAGGTCCCTGCTCCCTTTCCAAGGCCAGATGCTTGTTCTCAATGGGTGTCTTTGAACCAATGCAAGAAAAACAGCAGCCGCCCAGTCTACAATTAGAGCATGAATTGTGGGATGGCCCTGACCACCTCTGACAAATGGCCACTGGAGGGTGGGTATTTATACCCAGGCTCAGTAGTTTGTTTGTTCAGCAATCTTGCTGGTAGTATTAAGAAAAGAATAAATGAGAGCAAACAAACATTTGGGCAGGATATGCATTTTTATGAGGTTAACTCATCCTTGGGGAAAGAAGGAAGGCTCTGATCAAAGCGTAGCCTCATTGCAGAAATCTGACTGCAGGGGCAGTTTCGTTTGTTCAGGACTCAGTCTCTAGCAGGCAGCAGCCTTGAATGATTTAAGAGATCTGCCCAACAGAAAGACAACAGACAGGAAGGGGCTACCACTGCTGGGACATTTAATAGTTCTGAAATTGGTTCATTTTCAAAACAGGAAATATACTACAGTGTTGACATTTACTGCCCTCTGGCAAAAACGTAGTAGGTCCATGTGGTAGGGTTGGGATGTTTTTCCTGTTTTTTTCCCCTCCCTAGCAAAAAAGGGAGGAAATCTTCTGCTTTTTTTTAACCATTTGTTTGTCTTTCCCATATCTTCAGCAAGCAATGGGAAAAAAATGACTGGAAAAATCACAAAAAAGGGGGTAAATGAGGGACACTACACCAATTATTAGGTCTGTTAATAGATAAGGCAGTGTCTACCTAACCAGATAATTGGCAGAAAGGCTGGATATGGAAATTGATCTCCTGATTTGCTGTCCACAGTTCTCTCTTCAGAACAACTGTCTTAGTGCACTGTCATTGCATCTTGCTATTTTGTAAAATATCCTCACCTAGGCTTTCTTAAAGGGATACTCAGTGACACAACAACCATACACACAAATCAGTATTTTACATTATTGTCAATAAAATCAACCAAGTAAGTATTGTTGTTAGGGTTTGTTTTTTTTTTTAAATTATGATTTCTAATGATACAAATTACTTTATTAGAAAAATTTTGGGGTGAAGTTCTGGCCCTTCTGACGTCAGTAGATATTTTGCCATCAACAGATAACAGAATGTTCTGTGCGCACTGCCTGCCTCAGGCAAGTGACATTCAGATACAACGTGACTGCTTTGTGTCTAGCTTGTTAGAAGTTGGAAACTAAGTCATGATTGCTCATTATAAAAATTAAGTTTCTGGCATTGCTATTGCCTGTGCACACAGGAGCACTTTCTGATTCTTTGCAGTGAACTCTGTGAGACATCTGTACCCTGTAACTGGCAGGCACCACTGTTTGCTAAAAATGGGGTGAGGTAATCAACTAGAGGGAAAACCATCTGATTGCTCACCAGAACAGGCCTAGCAGGGCACAAACAGAAGAAAAGCATACAAATCACTAGAAAAAGTAGCCAAATGAAAGCTTGTGTTGTACATCTGGGCATGATAAGTCATTGCTATATAGGACATTCAGAAGCCTGTTCTGAGCTCATTAGAAATTATTTTGATATTAGCACACCAGTGTAGAGTGCCTGGAATAAAAGACAGCCTTTCCTCTCCAGCTGACTTATTTTGCTCCAAGAATGTTATCCCTGACTTTCTCTTTTATGCTGAGGGGCAGCTCCCTGTGAAAGAGGCAACCTGGATTCCACTGTTCACACTGGACTGGTGAGTTCAGCCAAATGCTGTGTTAATACACCACTGGGCTACAAGAGTGTGCTGTGGCCACACTGGTTTTTGTTTAGGACCTCTGTGAAGAGAGGCATCTTGACAGAAGTTAAAGTGCTACGATTACACTTAGTGACTGCTTGCCAGATCCAGTTATTTGTGCACACTTTCAATTCCTTGTAAATTGATGGATTATTTTAAGACCTTACAGTAGTTGTACAGAACTACTAATTTAGACATGTTCACATTACTACAGACTCCTTCACTCCTTCTTCATAAACCATCTATTTTCAGGCACTTTTAGAATTATTCCTTTTTGGGGAATTTCTTTCTTGTGTTTTTCCGTGCTTCAGAAAGCACCTAAGAATCTTTGGCATTTCTGGGGATATCCATTTTGCTACCTTTAGTTTAGTTGTGTTCTGTTTTTTTNTTTTTTTTTTTTTTTTTTTTTTTTTTTTTTTTTTTTTTTTTTTTTTTTTAATGCATTGGCTTATTTTTATTAATTGCATCGCTTGTCTAGGAAGAGATCAGCAAACATATTACAAATATAATCTACTGTAGTAAAATAATACAGGAAAAAGGAAGACATTAATAAAAAATCTCCTCTTTTCCAAGAAGACAGCTTTGACCCTGTCAAGCAAGGCCTCTCCAAACTTTTAGCTTGTCTGTGCATCTGTTAGGAATGTGTTTTAGCATATTCAGGATAGTAAGCTCAGGGAAAATGCAATTCATGGTGTGCAGGTAAGAAAACTTTGGTGGCAGCCCCTCTAGAGCATAGCTGAGTGTTACAATAAATTTTATCTCTGACAGTATTATGTAGCAGAACTCTTAAAATGGGTAAGCTTGGCTGCAGCATCAACCTTATAGGTAGTAGGGGGAAAGCCTTGTAGCACCAACACCAAATGAGCAATCAGCAGTGTTTTATTTTGCAGAAAATCCCATGAGTTCTTCACTAGCTTTCTCTTTCCAAGTTAAGGTTTAATATGCCCTTTGTGTAAAATGTGTTGTAAAAATACTAGCTAAACTTGGCAAAGATATGGTGAGACTGTTCCTACTATCTTCTTCAAAAAAGGATTGGCTGATGACTAAGGAATATTTCTGTTTGTTGTTACAACTAGTAAAACTAAAACAGCTTAGGTATGTTCCCTGTTTTTTTTTGAAGACAGATGCCCTTAATCCTGCTACTCTTTAGTTATCTTGGACTAGGGACATTAACAGTTATTTTCCCATAATTAATTAATAACTTCACAAATTGTTCCCTTTTCAGTTCATAGATGTTCATACATTTGTTCAAGTACATATAAAGAATCATAAAAAGTATTTTCAAAGCTAGGTTAATCTAGCTTTAACTTTGGAGATTTTATCATAAATAAGGCTCTAGTTATTTGTGGGTTCACCAGTTAAACTTACTACACAGCTCTGTAAATAGCCAGAGTAGTCACAGCACATGATTCTGTGAACTACAGTTCTATAGGAAATTGTACATAAATCATAGTAAATTACATATAAACTATAACACAGTATATATAAACTATAGTGTAGTATAGTCTATATAGTAAACTATATATAAACTGTAGCAAACTACACTGTTTGGAGATTACTTGGAAGTAACGTGTGTGTGTGTGCGCGCGTGTGTGTGTGTGTGTGTGAGTACACCATAAAATTAAATGGTTAGGCTTTCTACACTTGGAATTTTTGTCTTAGTCCTCCTAATACTGGTCAAGTAACCTAATCTCAACAGTCACATACTTTTTGGACATCTTAGCAGGGAAACCATTAGTTGATTTGGCATGGAGACTAACCTTTCACCCCTTGGGGTGGTCCCTTCAGGACATGAGAGAAGTGGATTAGTGTGTGGAGCTTACACTGCTGACAGTGATTTCTATGAGCATCACATTCTTACAGTTCCAGAAGCAATACAGCCCTGCTTAAGTTAAACTATCCATCTATTTCAGCTCTATTTTTGTTCTGTTGCCAATTAAAACTAAGGGTTTCTGCTGCATTCATATCCTTAGTGAATAGTAACATCATGTGAATATAACTAATGAAGAGCAGTACCCTAATGGTGTTTTAAGCACTAATGGCCAACGAGTTGACTATTTCCTGGCAGTTAATGGCCATCTGGAGGAGGTCTTAATCCGTCTGGTTATTAACTGCCAGGAAATTATTGACTTGGAGGTTGCTATTGCTCTTAAAAATGAAATAATTTTTTCCTTCTCACTCTCCCTACCATCCTGCTTGCAGCCCTTAATTACTGTCTTCAGTGGCAGTTGTTTTCTCGATTGCAGAAGCTTTTTAACCTGTCCAAAGTGTTTTCTGTGCTTCATAGAATCTCACAAATGTGTTCCCTGCCTGAAACAGTCTATAAGGTGAGGCTACTATCTTGCATTTGTATCTACATAGGAAAAATCTTGAACTGGTGTGAAATTATGTTTAGCTGAAGGGAGTTCTTTGTGCAAAAAGAGGTTTTGATCTTTCAGATGCAACTGACCTGATCGATACCACGAAGATCTGGGCAGAAAAGGTAACTGTTGCAAGGGCAGGAACCAGAAAGCAACAGGAAAATGATAGCAACAAAATGGTTACAAAGACCTGTCTCAGGAAAAGTAAAAATTAACAGGGCTAAAACTAAGAGTTGCCTTATCCATCTTTGCCTTCACTCCACACTACTTTTTATATTTGCTATATATTTAGATACAACCTACTGCCCCATTTAAAAATTTATGTTTCTTAAGTATAGTAGTCATTTAGCGAAATCTGCATTTCTAAATCTCTCCATAAGAAGTAGCTTTGCAGGCTGTCTACAGCAAGCTTGATAATAACTTGAGTTTGTGCTGAGCCCACTGCCTATCATCACCAGATTGCCTTACTGGTTCTCTTACTCCCACATTTATCTGTGCTGATTTTTTTTCTTAAAGATCATCCTTGAAATCTCTAGGACTTGAAGTCTTTTGGTTTGTATTTATACAGGTCATGGCAGCATGGCATGTGGGATGCCTGAGAGACCTAGATGGCAAGCTACTGCAAAGCTGCTCAAGTAAAGTTGGACCTGAGACTTAAAGGATTTAGGGAGAGAGCAGAGAGGAATTAAAAAGAGAGGATGGTTGTGGAATGGCACCTTTGGGTCATGATTCATTGATGGCGAAGGAAAGAGAAGAGGAGAAGGGGAAAGGCTAAATGGATGAGATGTACAACAGAAAAACAAAGGTAGGTGAAGCAAGGTGTCAAGTAAAAAAAAGTTAATGCTGCAATATATAAATAAAAACAAAACACAGATAGTTATCAACATATAGTTTACTAACAAACAGCAATTTTTGTAGAAGGTGCATTGATTAGATCTGAGTGAGTCCCATGGAACAGCTGTTCACAGAGTGTGTATGCCCAATACACAGCATTTTGAGAAGCAAAAGCTAGACAAAATCTTGGCTGATCTCCATGCAAAGCACAGCTTATAGTGTTCCTGGAATTATGAGTAACTGATTCTTCCAACCCAAACCATTATATGAATCTATGATTGTAATACAGATTCTGTATGCAAACTATTTGGTTTCTTTGCTCTGTTAGGAAAGTATTACTAGAATAAAAAAAAAAATCCAGGGAGGAAGACTAATTAATTTTTTATAGTGTCTTAACACATGGTGTTTCATAGCTTTGTTGCAAATTATACTTGGGCCAGGAAATTAAATACAATACTCTGTAGAAATTTAAAAAATGGAGCAAGCTTGAAGAAAAATATTAAACAAAAATACCTTTAAAATATAACTGTAAAATACTTATGGATACATTTGAAGCCACATGTTGAAAAATTTATGACTGCTCTGGCATGCAGACCCCACTCTGTTTCAGCCTCTCCTTGATTTCATGTTTTATATTTTGGTTCACTTTGGCCATAAAATGGACATATTAAAAAAGGTTCATAAATCATTTCTAATTTGCAGGAGGGGAATTTGGTGTGGACATATATACTCCTGCCTCTCGTGCTAGAAACTCCAGTGCCTCCCTGTTGGAGCAGCTGTGATTTCAATAGGCTGCATAGGTTATGTGTGGCAATGTTTTTTTCTTATAATTAAGAACACATTTACAAATAAAACCCAGGAAAGGAAGGAAAGAACGTTAAGGGTGATAAAATTAAAGACTTCTGAATGGAAACTCTTTGAAGGGTGCACAATATGGGAAATTCTTCATTTCAGAAAGGTAATTTATAAATTTAGTTTAGTTCTGATTTGCATGTTTTCTGTTCTAAGACAGTGCATTTGGTTACAACGTGAGACTACTTGCTAAAAGCCAGTTCCTCAACTGGTTCAGTCCTTAATTAGGGAACTATCCAGTGGTGGTGACAGAGACTGTATTGGTAAAATTGCAGGAAGGAAAAGAACATCAAAGTTCTTTTTTAACATTATTTAACACTTTATTAGGAGGTAGGGAGCTCACCACCTGCCTGGACCCAGGGTACTCTGTGATCTCTTCTGTTCCTCAGCAGACTCTCCAGTTTTGAATGGTGACCCAAGACCAAGACAGACTGGGGAATTTGTCAGTAATGAAAAGTCCATCTATCATCCTCATCCCCCAAAATAAATGTTCTGGGAAGTCTATGAATCACAGGAGAAGGAAACAAACCTCTTTGCATGAAAGGAGATATGTAAGACTACAGCCTAGTCTTCTGGTGTTTTCACTCTTAAAAAATGTAAGTCTGTCTTTCCTTGGTCTGCACATAAAATTATGCCTTAGGGTGTGTAATGAAATATGGGAAATACAGGCAAGTCAATCTCGCCTTGGTGCCTGGCAAGATCATAGAGCAGCTTCTCCTGGAAGCTGTTCTAGGACACATGGAAAATGGGGTGACTGGTGACAGCCAACACTAACAGCTTCACTAATGGCTTCACTAACAGCAAATCGTGCCTGACAAATTTGGTGGCCTTCTCTGACAAGGCGGTTAGAGGGAAGAATAAATTACATGATCTACCTGGAGTATTAGGGAATGTCTTGCGTGACATCCTTGTCTCAAAACCGGAGGCATGGATTTGATAGGTGGACCACTTAGTGGATAAGGAAACTGCTGGATGGTCACACTCTAATGAGAGTTGTGGTCAATGTCTTGATGTCAAAGTGGAAAGCAGTGATGATTTGTGTTCCTCAGGGGTCAGTACTGGGACTGGCACTATTCAGGATCTTTGTTGGAGACATGAACAGTGGGATTGACCATTGTATGAACTGCACAGGCTACCCGGAGATGTGCTGGAATCTGCATCCTCGGAGATACTCGAAACCTTACTGGATGTGGCTTGAGCACTGCTGTAGCTGCCCCTGCTTAGGCAGTCTTCAAAGGTGCCTTCCAGCCTCAAAGACTCTGTGATCTATTCTGTGCTGTAAAGCAGATGTTCAATCCCATTTCTCTTCAGTTTTTTCCTGTTTCCTTTGATGATTTCCATTGTCAAACTTCCATTTAAACACATGCAGACTATGCTCAAATATAACATATCCAGTAAAACTACCAAAGCTTAGACGTCCATAGCAGAGCATGTACTACAGAGTTGGTTGCCATAGACGCTCCTTAAAGAATGTGAGAGATTTTTTGGATTATGTTCACAGGTGTATTTTTGTTGCTTAAGAGAAGATGAATAACCCTTTGAAATCTGTTTGTCAGCCAGAAAGGCAGCCAAAGGTGACTGTCTCAGACAGTTCAAGCTATAGGAATGTTTTGCGTTGTTTCGTTGAGGTTTTTTTTCACAGTGTCTTTTTCCAAAGTTTCAACTATGATTTCTCCCTGCCATTAGTATCCAAACTTCATGTACTGAATCAGCCAGGTGAGTGTAACACACCATTTTGTTATTTCAATGATGTACTAGCACTGTGTTATTTTTTAGTAATATCCCATCTTTTGAGGCTTTGACACCCAGAATATTTCTGAAATCTCTGGGTTTTGTGGGCACTTTTTTTTTTATTTAAATAAAAAAGTAGACAGACATTAAGCGCTTGTTTATGTATTTTGAAATATAACAAACCCTACCTAAGAGCACTGCACTGGAATGCAGTGCATACATTTATTGTATGATTGCAGCACTAGATTAAGTCTAAGTTTCACAGAGCATTGCCACTGTGAATTTTAAACTCAATTTACTTCATTTTTATCCAATCCATATAAATAAAGAATGCTGCAGGCTAGGTCTACAAGAACTTGTCTACAATAAGTGCTATGTTATTTTGGTTTTGTGATTTTACTAAAATTATTCATTCAGTATTTTGATGAAATAGTTGATGAAAAAGCCAAATCAAAGCAACTGTGGTATATCAAGCACAAAACTTAGCTCAGGAATTTGCCACTGTCTGATTAGTGTCCAAACTATCCTGTCTAGGCAGAACACAGATGCTGAAAGATGATTTCTTGCACATTTCCTGTGGCTGCTGTGCAGCCGGGCACCCACACAGCTCCAGCTGGTTTGCTTATTGACAGCTGACTTCCCTGTCAAACAAATGTATCAGCAGTTGAAATCAGTCATTAGAGATCAGGAAAGGTCGTGTCTGTGACCATGCAATATGTATTTGAGTAGTCTCTGTGAGCACAGAGGAAGTCTGTGCTCCTGCTTTACTGTTGTCCAGGCATTTCTGGTCTGTTCAGTATCTGCGTTTCACTGTGGCTGTCTATGGACAGAATGCTGTCTTGTGAAGCCTCCTGCAGTCTGTGAGGACTTATGAGGAAAACTTATGGCAGGAGAGCATGAGGATGAAACAACAGTGCCTTGGGGGCTCTCTGAAAAGCTTCTTAAGCTTTGAGTAGCTTCTAGCCTTTTCCTAAAAATCTTAAGAAATTTAATTCTCTATTAAGATACTTCAACTTGTTTCAGGGATTTGCTCTTGGTTTTGCTTTGCACGTTAGATCAATAGGCCTTCAGAAAAGGACATGATCTCAGCAGCAACATTTCCAGGAATAATCCCTAAATTGTTAGCTTTGAAAAGAAGAAAACTCTACAAGAATTAGAAGGTGATCAAATGCAGCAGCATTCCACTGAGGAAAAGGTGACAGAGAAATGTCTGTCAGCATTTAAACCTAGGCAGTCTTCTGTTGACCTCCTAACCCTGTTCATCACAGCCAAGTGGACTAATAATGCCACAGTCCCTCCCAAAAACTACCTGGGCTTCTTTCATTCAGCTGCAGAGGAGAAGGCAGGAGTGCCTTGGGGTTGTTATACAATACTGCAGGAAGTTCCAAAGAATTCTCAGTGCTTTTCTTTTGGGGAGGGCTGATGTATATTTTGGAAAACATCAATGTCTAACTTCAATGTGCTTACACTGTCTTTTTATTTGGCAGAGGGAGAGAAATAAAAGGCTTTTCTTGTGTACATCTGGATTTGCCTCTTAACTAGAAATATTTCCAAATAAGGGTAAGCCAAGTAAACATGCACTGGAAAAAAATATTTTACTGCATTGTTATTCCTAATGGATATTTTAATTGATTTATTTATTCAAGTTGTAGTAATATCACTTGAATGGATGAGATTTCACAATTGCTATTGATTTCTGTAAAGAATTTTTTTTTGTTATGAAACTGTGATGTAACACTGAACATTTTTGCCAGTGAATATCAGTCCAAGGGTGGTGATTCCTCTAGTTTGCCAGTAATCTCTAAAGACAAACATAACATTTTCAGTGAAGTGTAATATTGGTTAGAATTTAAATTTTTCTAAGTTTCCCTTTATTTGCTTCACTGTCTCAATGGTGATAGCAACAAGTCATTTCTTCATACATATTATTAATTTCTCTCTTGTTTCAAATTCCCTGTTGTCTTCTGAAGAGTTCATAGTTATATAAATACTTCAAGAATACAGAGAAAAATGATGTTGTGCAGGAGCTGTCAAGCAGAAAGAAGATACAGCTACTGTGTATGACCTCATTCCTTCATAATGGACATTATATATTTCTATTTAGTGTACCTGAGGAAGCATATTGAATACTAACCTCAGCCAGATTTCCCCTTTTTTTTTTCTGTTTTCTACTTTGGCTTTGCCGTTTACAATTATTTTTTCTCTCTTTCCACAGTATGTTTATACAGCTGCCATTACAGCTTCTATTGCTACAGCCATAGTGTTAAAAATGTAGAAATCTTCCTCAACTCCTACTCCATTTACCTAGGATATTACAGCTGACTTCCAAAGAACAAAGGAAACTGATTTTGAATAGTGGCCCTAGACATCTTACAAACTACAGACTAGCTTTTAAGTATATAAGTGTCATTTTCCTTCCCTGCTTGCTTTATCCTTAGCCACATGCAAGTACCTGGGCTTCAAGCTGGACAAAGAAATCAAGCACACACTACTTTCTTACAGGTAAGAAGGTTATTGGTTTTGTGGGAGGGGGAAAGTGGGAGAAGAAGAATATAGTGAACTGGGTGTGATTCATAATGAGATATTTGACCTTTATAGGGTGAAAAGCATGTTAATTTTGCAGAGTTCTACATTCTGAGTGTTCGGTAACATATTGAAAAAGGCAGTTACCTGTTCCCAAATTCTGCTTTCAGGACAGAGCAGCACAGTGTTTGATGGGAGCTGGGCTCCTCTGTATGGGAGGGGAATATCTCTATTGATCTCGAACAGCACTCAAGAGCAGCTCAAATTCCACTGACAGAAAATCAACAGGAGTTGAAAGATGTAATTCCAGCCTCCTAAGTGTGACTTTGAGGTGCTGGACTGGAGCATAGGAGGATATACTTTTTGTAATCTAGAAGTGGCTTGTTTGAAAAGACCTTGTTTCCTTGGAAGTGTAACTATGGATTAACACCAGAGCTGATTTTGTAAGATCTTCATTGCTTTCTGGACAACAAAAGGTCAAAGCTCACCAGCGAGACTGAATTTCTTTGTCTCAGCTGATGATGGACTGGACGAGAGAAGAAACTGTCTTCATAGAAAAGCACGCACTTGATGGTTCAAAACAACCTCAAGTGAGAGTGTAGGCTTGTGATGCCTTTAGTGAATGAAAACTGCTTAATTCATGATGATTAATCAGTTTAACAGTTCCACTTGGTGTGAATTAAAAAAAAAAAAAAGAAATGAGGCAAAAGCGTAGTTGTCAGCTATATAAACTTGCAAGTGAGGAGGCATTCCAAATGCCTTCATACATACCCACTGTATTAATGTGAGAACAGATGAATGAGTAGGCATTTGGGAGTAAGATTTAAACACAGACAGCTCAAAGAGTACCATTTTTCATGTGGTATTTCAAGAGTGTTGTTTCATTGTTCCTTCATTTTTTGGCTTCTGTAGATTTCTTAATTGTCAGACTGCAACTGGAAGATTAACTACAGATGCTAATGGTAATCAGATGTTTTCATGTGTACATCTACTACAGACAGACTTTGAAAGGGAAACAGAGTAGGACTGCAATGTCTATTTACTTCAGTCTGAAGTACTAAGAATATATGCAAACAATGTATGGCAGACAATATCTTTACTTTTTTTTAGGTGGCAAGGGAAGGCCTTACTACGTGGATGTACCTGTGGTGTCAGTCAGTTCACGGAAGTAGATTGCTCACAAACAGTTGTTCAAGTGGTAATGCAAACTTACTGCAAATGGGAGGGATGGAGGCTCCACTAAGAGCCCTGTGCTGAGGAAGGCAGCAGTAGGACTCCACTCTTACCAGCCCCATGAGACAGGGTGTTGCGGGTGCCCTAGAAACACAGGGAAAACGTCACTTGGAATCTGCACTTCATCAACATCAGAGAATTCACATAGGAGTGAAAGGAAACAATAAATAAAAGTTGACATACATCCATTAGAGATGAGTTTTCAGGGAACTAGTTGTTTTAATTGCCTGGATGATTCTTTTAAACTAGCACATCTAAGAGTTAAACAGTTGGTCAGTGATTTTGGTCTCATAGAAAACAGATGTTTCAGCACAGCGCAAGAGCAGCAGAAGGCAGGCTGGGGGTTTGAAAGCAGCACATTCTGCGTGGCTTGGAGAGAACCCAAGGCCGCATCCTTCAGCCTGCACCCATCTGATAAGCCTTCCTCTTGTGAGCAGTTCCCCACACAGCATGCGCCAGTCTCGGCAGTCAGTGGTTGCCCTCAGGATTAGCAGAATCTCAGCATTGCTTAATTCTTTCACATTTGTAACACATTTCTTCCTGCTAGCTGGATAAAAGGGAATTCCTTACTATCTATGGCAGTGGATTTGGTTTGCGCCAGAAATCAATTTCATTTGCAGTACAAAATATACTTGTTATCTGCTTTCAAATAAAAAGGCCAGATGAGGAATAAAATAATGTCAATCATTGCAAGCATGTAACACGTCCAAAAAACTCTGTCTTTATGGTTATAGGTTACAAATTACTTACATACTAGAAGAGCAATAAAGATGGGAAGCTGGGCCTAGTGAATCACCCCGAATTACACATTAAATGCATCATACAGGTGTGTATGAATAGGCCTGTAGCTGAGTGGTCAGGATTGTATTCAGTTGCTGTAATCAGCATGCTGGATCTTGGCACTGGATTGCTAGAAGAATGACTGGAGATGGTCATGGCATGTGAAGTAACAGGAACCTAGTGAGCAAACATTTTAAATTAGCAAAGGGTTAGGGTAACAAAGTGATCCATGAATGGCCTCAAGCCATGAATGAGTTAGGAGATGGTGACTCTGATTTAGCAGATCAATTTAATCACAAATACAGTTACTTATCTCTTCTTGCATGATGACAGCTCCATGTATATTTGTTAATCCAGCCAGAGTTTCTAACCCAGCCCTCTGAATGCATAAATGCAGTAAGTGGAGGTAGCTGAGTAGTATTCTAGTTGCCATAAAATAAGTCTCTTTTGACCTGTTGTTTTTGAGGTAAGTTCAATGTCATGGGGTTTTTGAATTTCGGAACATGTAGATATGCCTCATCTTTTTAAAAAGAGCCACCCTGTGTTTCTTCTGTCTCTGCATATTACCACATCCACAAGAGATAATTTCTTTAAAAATGCTGAGTAAGAATTGCTGTAGTGTCTTACCTTAATGAAACTCAAAACAGGGTAAGGTTTGATTTAGATGACAATTTCTTATGAGACTCTCTTGTACATTCTAGCTAAAACTATAGTTATTTTAGCTGCAATGTCTTAAAAAGAAGTGGCATCCCAATGTTCTTTATATTGCAGCTTCACAGCAAGGTTACTGTTTTTTGTTACCTTTGGTCTAATTTTTCACCAGCTGTTTTATCACTACTTTTTGCACGTTTGTTAGTTTGGTGGTAGAGATGATGTACTGAAGGGAAGCATTTTGCATTCTATTTGCCACAAGCACTCTTTGGTGAACAACGTAATGTAAAATTTAGTTCCAGGATTTGGGTGATTTTAAAAATAATTACTTTAAACATTTAAAAGCACTGAACATGATCCCATAAATTTTAGAAATTATGCTAGGATGATTTTTCTACCTCTTTACAGCCAAAATATAATAGTTTGCAGTTAACTTATGATAACTCAGAATTGCAGATAAGAACACAAATAGAAGCCAAACCAGATAAGGCTGATATATTGTTGTTGCTCAAGGTGAGAAAAGCAAAATTAAGCGATACCATGCAAAACAAAGGGGTCAAGTACTTTCAGTTTTCACAATCAACAGTTCATCTGACAGAGACACTGGAAGATATTTCTTTATCCTGAAGTACCTTTCTAAGAATAAATCCTTTGGGAGGATGCAGTACTCTGCTGTAGGGTTGTATCATCCTTGGAGATCTGAGCTGCTATAACACTCTCCGGTCACTCTGGAGAATGGTATCAGCCAACTGTATTCAGCCAAGTCTGCAGTTTGGCTTCAGGTGCAGATTGTGTGGCATTCGAGGTCAGTTTGTAAGGTAAGCATGAAATGAGTGCATTAGACCCGGTGTCAACAGATGTTCATAAATGAGGGATTTAGAGTCTGTAGTGCTATTTAGAATCAGGCCTTGATTTCGGAGTTTACTGCAGATGGAGATAGGTAGTTTTTAAAGGGTCATGGAGGTTTCCGTATGTATTTCTAGCCTTAAAAGTATGTGAGCTGGGGAAAAAAAGTTACTGAGGTACACCCTTCATTTTTATTAATTATGAACTCTAAGCATAAAAATATGGATTGAACGAAAAAGATAGGGATGTGAAAGGTATGAGATGACATTTTTGAGAATTTCAGTACTTAAGGACTACACCTCTCTCCCTGCACCTCTCTCCCTGCCGTCAGAGGTGATCACCAAGAAAAATGATTCCTTGCACATGGCAAGGGAAGGGAATGTAGAAAATGTGGTCAGTGTAATATAGTGGGATTCCTGTTAGCTGATTTACTGCAGATATATTCCCGATACCAAATGTATTCCAAAATGGAACTGGGTTATTTGTTGGCTTGTTAAGTAGTTAGTGAATGTGTATGCATTATTTATATATGAATGTTTCTCACTGTGCTACTAACTGAAAATTTGGCACACCAAAAATCCTTTTAGTACAAAGTTATAGATTGATTGCAATATTAACTCAGCTGCATTGGAGAGCAAAGCATGGGAATATGTGCAAACGACACTTGACTTAAGATTTTGATTAATATTTGAAAAGAAGCTACTTTTAAAGTGTTCTGATACTAGAAAAAATACTCCAGCTGTGGAATACACTCCAGATGTGTATGTAATATTTGGAATAGCATCTCCAGTGAGACTACTCTATATCTCAGACAGTAAACCATGTCTTCTACTGAATGTAATCATTTCTCACAGCAGTAGTGCAGCATTGTTCAATACAGAACAAAAGCCATTTCCTTACTTTTAAGATATCTCTGTTGCAGCCTGCATACCTTGAAAAAAAGTGGTAGTAATAATGGAGGGAAGATTTCAAAGGTGAAAACAATGTTATAGCAAAACAAAGAGATTGAATAAAGTAGGGGGTAAACTGATCTGACAGAAAAACCTTTGCTAGAGTTGAATGCTACGGGATAGCAACTAAGGCATAAAGAGTTATTACTTATTAATTAGAAGTTATTTAAGAAATGAACAGAATGCCTGAAAGCCTAAGGGACCTGCAGAAAATTTTGGAAGACCTCATTTCACTCTGAGGAAAGAAGGACACAAATATTTCAATTTGTGTGAAGCAACAGCCCCAGATGGGACACTTCGAGAATTTTGCAAGTGGTAAGTTACTGGCTTGTGGCATAATAATTTAAAATGTTTCTAGGAAATTGACATTTTCCAGGCAGTATATGAGAGGCAGAAAAAAAATGCATCTGGAAAACACTGATTTTATTACATGGCTGAACAACAGCTGAAGGAGTTGCTTGTGACTGTGAAGACGGAATCCACCCGCACCTGAGCCACTCACCCTGGACTCACGACAGGGTCAGTGGAGGCAAACAGGCTCACTAGAGCACCATCCTCATTTCAAAGCACATGCACGTACTTGGTCTGATAAAACAATACACTTGTTTGTAAAAATCCAAAGTTAGAGGAAATGAATCCAGTCACAGACTGGTCCCTTAAACAGCGAGTGATTCGCCTCAGTGCAAGGAGTTTCACAGGCTAAGTTAGGCTTCAGATTGCAATGCACAGGACTGTTGGGCTCCCACAGCCAAAGCTGGAAAGACTGTGTTGATATTTACTCTGGTGCTTGTTCAGAGCACATTTGTGCAAGGTTATATATGCACAAAACCGAGAAGTAGCACTGAGCTGCAGTTCTCTGATAGGGCTGACACATATGCACAAATGTACACTTAGCACTGCCTTTGAAGGAGCTGCTAAACTCTCCTGTGGAAGTCAATCATTGTCCACAATTACCTTGCTGACTGTAAGTGAGCTGTAAGGCAACATTAAGAATATTCCCAGTCTGTTACTCTGCCTTGTTTGTGTCTGTGACGTTGGAAACAAGGAGAAAAGACACCCTTCTAAACCTGTTCTTGCTGTCTGTCCCTCAGATGGCAATGGTACCTAAGGCTTACAGACTTTAACCACAGACCTATCTGTGCATAAACAGCTCACTGACCAAGTCTGTGAAACCTCTCAGTTCAGTTCAGTCTTGTCCTTTATATCTGTTTCTAAAACTCTGTACATGAAATTTGATTTTTGTGTCTCATTTTACTCCAGTGTTGATGCCCTTTATTCACACCATGCCCAGCAGTTTGTGTGCTTGGTAAATCTGTATTCAACTCTTCTTGAAGCTTCTGTTCAACTCCAAAAGCAGCACTCTGGCGCATACCAAGATGACAAGATTTGTGGCAAATGGCAAGATGACAAGATTTGCAAGCATGTGAGATGCTGCACTTAATAAAAACAACAAAAGTCTGTGGCTGAGCAGAACAACGTGCTGGTGTTTTGACAGCTTACTGCTTTCATTTCCTCTTCAGTGTCTGAGTACTATTGACACCACCATGCTTTAAAGAAAAACGCCCACAGAGGAGGTTTATGTTATGAGATTATTATTTACATGCTCAATGTCATCTATCAGATGTGTTTTCCCACCTGCTGGAACTGATTTAGGACCCAGTGCTTGCTCTGCCCCCTTTTATCTCCATGGGGCTGCATGCCTGCACATCGTTGGGGACAGCATGGGCCACCCACGGAGAGCAACCTGGAGGGAAAAGCTCTGCCCCTGACAGTACCCGATCCAGCAGAGTGACCTAGATGCTGCAGTGCAGCATCTGACTGCTTAGCTCTCCTGTGCCCTCTTTATAGTAAGTGGGTGAATAGGATGATCAGAGCACAGGGACACAGTTTTTCCATGTTCGTGTCTGGAGTTCTAATTCCCTTGCTAAGAGATTTAGGGCAATCTGTAAGTCTGCTCAATACTTCCAACCAAAATAAGAAGCGGTAATCAGAATTTCAGTATGTGTGCTACAGTTTAATTGGTCTGCTCTGTGTGTCTCAAGATGGTGGGAATTATTGCTTAATCCTCAGTACTAGAAGAAGGGAAGCAGAGTGAATGGGGATTAAATGTGGTAGCCAATAAAAGTCATACTCTATGAAAATATTACAATTAGAAATGAAAGATAGCCTTTCCAGATAGCTTTTCTTGAGCTCTTACAAATGTTTAGACAGCCTAATCTAACCACATATTTAGAACAGCTATTTTCAGTGAGACCCTTGTGAACTGTGCTGTTAGTTAGCATTCTTGGCCCAGGTTAGCAATGGAAAATATTTCTTATCTGATTTGGCTGTACTTATAAGTGAAAGACATGTAAAATATATTTTGTCTTTTGAAACTTTTTTGATTTACAAAAAATAACAGTGTTCATAATGTATCAAAAAAATTGCCTGTGAACATTTATGTAATTGTCTTTGATGCTACCCTGCAAATCTTTTGTAAGCAATTTATGTATAAATAGCAACATATTTTACATAATTAATCTAGCTTTATATAGCTAGCTTTCACCGTTTTTATAAACTGACTTCACTGTCTGGGACTATAGACAAAGCTCTGTCATTTAACCATGAAGTCAGCAATTGACAGTCCCACAACAGGCCATAGAAACTACATTTATGTGTAATCTGAAATGATCTTTCATATGACAACATTGCTGTTTCCAGCCATCCCTATGAAAAGTGAGGAAAGGAAAAATGATCGTATATAAAGTCAGAAGTTCAATATTTTGGCAAACTGGTAGTAGTGATATGCAACTTAGAATTCTCAGAAAGGACAGGAGAAAATAAATTCTCCAAGGAGTATATATGACCTTTATGAAAAGGGCACTGTTGATATATTCAAATTGCAGATTACTACATTAAAAATTGTGTATGTGGCCTTGAAAAATGGTATTTAAAGCTTAAATGGAGACAGAGTGACAGTCTCCAACAACATGCAATAGCAAAAGATTTTGGGCCATCCTTTATATCCAGTGTTTGAGAAAAGGCTGGTTGCACATATCTGTCTTAAAAGTAGAGAGAAAATAGCCTTCTTTCAGACAACACTAAGAAAGAGTGAATCTGAATGTGTTCAAGAAAAAAACCCTCTTGTAAGGATTTGAAACAGATTATAAGCGTAACATAAATATTTCTGAGCAAAAAAAAAAAATTCAGAAGTGTTTAGAAAGAACATATACCCTGGTTGCTGTAGTTTATTTTTTTATTTAAAAGTCTCTTTTATTCAAAGATCCTGGCGATGCTAAACAAAAACTTGGACTTCACCATAGTGTATTGACTGACAATGACTGCTCACCTTGAGAACAAGGTATTTCTGCCCTCATAATTGCAGCCTCAATCTTATGCATTTCTGCATAAGATTAAAGATAAGAGTTGCTGACATTGTTGCCATAAGCCATAACTGTGGGTTCATCACCTTCCTGACACCTCCTTGCAGCCTTTGAAGCATAAATTTAAAAACCTACTCTCAGTATTTTAGATCAGAAAGCTCCTAAATATTTAACAATGGTTGTGTTTTTCATTAATTGGTCAAATTTTTCTTGATTTTTATGATACACATCAATCCTCTGCATAAATTGTGAAGTTGGAATTGTAAAGGGCACCTTTTCTTTGACATCATCAGGGTTAGTTTCACCTGGACTGATCATTCCTTTTAAATGTCTTTTGCAATTCTAAAAATATAACTAGCCGAGAACAAAGTCCCTTTTCCCAAAAATAGGACAAAAGGACAACAATAAGAGGTCTGCAGTTACACTTAGCGTGGTAACTGTTCTCCAGATGAGTTTCTCTTGTGTATGGCCTACTTTTCCAGCCTTGGGGATCATCTGTGAGACTGTAACAGGGAAACAATGTCTCTGGGGAAGCAAGGTAGACAGTCTCAGTCATTATGATTCTTCATAATCTACATCAAGATGAGTGTGGGAGCCAGTGAAAGGGACACACCCCGAGAGAGCTCCCCAGGTTAAAGTGACTAAAAAAGCCTCCCTCAAGATGCCCTGTTCTGTTATGGAAATGTATCCCAGCTCTGCTTCCCCAGCTGGCCTCTCCGCCCCCTTGTACCTTGTGGGCTCCTTTGGAAAGTTCTCCCTTCCCCACTCTCCCATTGGACCTTGTTCCCGGCCACTCACTTAGATTTTCCCATTGGCTCCCGTACCCTAATCCCGCCTATGTACTGCCCCTGCC
>VZTD01004241.1:119401-148618 GCA_013397725.1 Rhagologus leucostigma | reverse complement strand
CCAGAACACCCCTCGGATCCTGACGGATGAGATCTTCTCACCCTCTGTCTCGTCTGATCTTTTGCTGTGCTCTGCTTCCTTTTATGCTGAGTGTTCTTTATTCTAGGCAGAACAATGGTGGTGGGACGACATGTCAGAGAAATATTCTGACTGTGAAGTCCAGCTTGGCAGAAAGATTCCTAAATAATATCTACTGAGGTGTGTTTACTGTATTTGCTTTTGTCCCTCAATAGCAGAAGATAATTAAAATTAGGGAAGTATCATCAGTAACATTGCTTATATCAAAGGCCAGTGAAGTCCAGATCTGCCCAGAATCTTCCTAACAGCACACATTTTATAAACCTCAGGTAGTCCCTTGAACAGTTTATATGATGTTGGATAAAATAAGGACAGGCCCTCTCCCTGAGGGCAAGACACGTGTGTCCAGAGTGCTTCTGGCCAGCCCATCAGGATTGAGAGCAGCTTGTCTGAACCTGGGCTAAGGAGCATTTGACCAGATATCTCCTCTAAGCTCCATGTGATGTTCATTTGGCTTTAAATAGTAATTATCCCTTTTTCATGATTTTTTAAATATTATAATCCTTAATGACTTAATTATTAGATCATAATTATGCATGTACTGTGCCTTGGGGCATGGCAGGAAGGCACTTGTGCATGTTTGAAGAAGCAAAGCCTGCTTGTAAAGCTCTGTGTGAGGGGAATCAGGGAATCCCCTCTCTTCAGCCTTGGAAAGAGATCTCTGGGGTGATCTACTGCCAGAACCACACTTAGGTGTTGCCTTGGAGTGAGCTAACTAGAGTGGTCCAAAACAGGACCATGAAGCAAGTTAACCGTGACTTATGGCAGAGGAGCAGAGATCCAATACTCAAAACTGTCACTGCGTCTTTTATATTTAACAGTCTAGAGGTATTCTTAGTTCCCAGTCAATCCTGAAAAAATAAATTGATTAAAACCTGCTTAATTAAAATAAATTTATTAAAAACCTGCTTAGATTAAAGCAGATAAAATCTGCTTTTTGCTGTCTTTTATGGAGCCTGAAAAGATTTTGCAACATCTTCAGCTCTTTGAAGTCTTATGTGCTTGAAGACTATTACTGAAGAGTTTCTGTCAAAATGAAGGGATCAGAACAGCTAGAGTTGAAGATTTAGGTACAGAGCACATTTTGGGGCTTTTTTTCAGTGTTTTAAAACTTGTTGAAAATTTGATATTAAGTTAACTATTACTGTTTTCTAACCTGTTACACCAGTGATCTATTCCCAGAGAGCTTTTAAGTAATTAGGGTTTAATTTCCTTTGGACTTGTCTGCCTCTTCTCTTTGCTTTTAGTTTATTTATTTATTTATTTATTTATTTATTATTTCTTGCTTTAAATAAGCAACTCCTGTTTTGTGTCTAAATAGTGTTCACTTTTTATATTGGAAATTTCCTATAAATTTTCTCCACTTTGTTTAAAGAAAAAGTCAGAAGTTGATATGGACTTAAGAATATCTCATTATTTCACTTGGTTCTTGTCTTTCACCTTCTCTTTTAAGCAGCATGGGTTTGCTTTCCGTTCCCTGACTGCCCTCCTGAACTTAGAGGACTTTTTTATGAATACCCTGGCCAAAGGCAGTGCTGGAGGCTTAAGTTCATGGTATATTTATCATATACCAACAAGAGGGTAATTCCCGGATGGATAAGGAGGTCTCTCAGAGCTGTTGCGACATTATAAAATATTCTGGTTAAAAGCTTACAGGTCATGTGGCCAAGTGAACTCTTCTACTCTACACCACCACAACTCGTGGGTGATCCATCAAGGTTTCTGTGTTACCTGAACGGAAGTGCAGAATCCTGCACCCACAAGCAGATGTGGGGGCAGCAGTCATCCATAGAAAAATAAGTTTGCATTGGGTGTGAGACCAGCAGGATCCAAGACGAATGAATGTCAGGGCACTCTCTGAGCTGCTTCAGGACACCTCCTGTACTTTGAGAAGCCTTGATGGCACCTGGTCTTCTGAACCCTGACATCTGCAGTGGATGGGCATTAGAGATAAGTGGTTTGTTCCACACAGGTGACTGACCAGATGATGATGGATCTGAAACATTCATTTGATCTTGTATGCAGGCAGTCAGAGCTGCAGCAGCGCTAACAGTGTGGGGATGAAAACTCTGTAGAGGAGTCAGTTAGCCAGGCCATCTTTTATTTTGTCTTCAGTGGGAAATACAGAGGGTGAGTTTGACAAACTGTGTTTATGCTTACACATTATTGATAGCAATAGGATGTAACAAAAATAGGAAATGGTGGGTTTCTTGTAAAAACACAGAACTGCTTTTGTGTTTTAAGGGTCAGAGAATCATCTTATTAGAGCTAGAGATGAACTTTGCGATATACACACTTTGAAGCATACATTTACTTATCTAAACATTCTACAGAGATCTCATTTATCCTCCCCTGCTGATGTCAGGGAGCTGATTTGTCCTTTTATTGGCCTAGTGTCTGTGAGTGTCAAAGCAGCAAAACCAAATGTAAATAATACACATTTCATTCTCAAGCTTTAAGTTGCGCCAGAAGGGTTTTATTTTCATATTACTGAGCTGTTGTTACTCCAAAGTGTCCTCAGATAAGGTATAAGTCCTGAAATTAACTTTCAGTGCTTTGCTATAATTGTGTGTACACTCCTGGGGTGTTCCCTGCAAGAATTATGCTAAACCCTGTGCTGGTTCTCTGACCATCTGCTCTGTATGTACATATTGCTCCAAGGATGTCACTTCAGGGTGCTACAGAAGTAGGGAAATCACCTGTAGAAAATAAAGGTATAAATCCCTCTATTATCAACTTCTTGCTGTCCTACTTCCCACGACATGGTTTCAGTTATCCTTGGACTTGTAAGAAAATTTTCTGCCTCTGAACCTTTTAACTTCTACTTCTCTGCCTCATTTCTCTGATCACTTAGTAGCCTTTATTTGTGAAAATATCTATATGAGGAGCAGAAGTCTCTGTTTAGGAGAAATTCTGCTTGAAGGCAATTGTTCCTAAGACTTTTAACTGCTGAAAGTTCCTGTGAAAAGCTGCTTTGTGTTCAGTGAAGACAGAAAGAAGCAGTGAGGGTGACTATAGGTATCTTTAAGCTGTCTTGTGTGGGGCTTGGCCTTGGAGTTCCTTTCTGGCCTTGAGGGGATGGATGTTTTCACAGTATACTCTGGCCATACCCACTGGGTCAAGAGTCTGGGACTCTGGCACAGAAACTGTTCCCAGGGGGTTTTTTCTTATTTCAAGGCCACATCTCCCTGACAGGACATTAGAACTAGGAAGCAAGAAAAATCTGAGCCCTGGAACTTGGCCAGGCACTTGAGGGATTCTGGACTGCGTTTAACCAAGAACTTATTTTAAGAAGAGTGGATATGATTAAAAAGTCCGGAAAAAGGCCAAAAGCTAATTGTAAATACACTTGGCTCAGAGACTATTTATATTGTCTTGTTTTGATAGATAAAATTACACCTACAGTTCCACCAGCTGCTCATGGGAGCTTGTGGCAAATTCTAGCCTGGTGTCTAAAGAGCAAAGACGAAACTAATCTTACATTTTCCACTCCTGTCACAAAGTCTGTCTTACCTCAAAGAAGAGTTGTGATGAGATAGCTGAAGCTCTCTGGGAGCACTTGAAGGTGATCATGTTGCAAGGACTGCTTCAGTTCTTGCACAAATTCAGCTTTAACTGACCAGGCCCATAACATATATTTGCTTTTTGATCTCTGAGAACACAACAGTCACTAGAATAAATAAGTATTTTCTCATGTAAAAGATGTTTCTCCTTGATGTCTTGTAGCTGCTCTTCTGCCACCATCAAGTCTACAGTCACTTGAATTATATTGCTGTGAGACTCTACTGGATGAGAGGAAAGTAAATGTTTGAAGTACAAGCTGTAATGTTGCTCTGCCACATGGAGCTTGCCCAAGACATTACCAGAGACTGCAAGGTTAAGGATGTTGATATCACCTGCAGTCACATCTTTCTCTTGACAAATTCTGGGCTTGATGTGCATAGTGCAACAAATGTCTATTCAGTTGCACAAGTTGGTGCAAGCTGTGCATGCCTTAAGTCCCAGGGTAATTTAGCAACAGTGCCACGTGTGCTGGAGAAAATGAGAACGTATTATTATTTTCTTCCTTACGAGAACCCATGAGTTCATCTGCTTTGCTTGCAACACCTTCAGGATTCAGTACTCTGGACACTCACAGTGTTTTGCAGTTACACTTCCCTTTCTTGCTGTACAGTAGCTGAGGATGAACCCCAGACTGGATGTAGCCATTGAACTCTGGATGTTGAATCCATCCTCTTTTTAACTGCTTCCTGCTTTGGCTTCGTGAACTGCTTCAGACAGCTGGCTTGAACCGGTAGTGATCCTCAGACTTACCTGAACACCAGCCAGAGCTTCACAGTCAGTCTGGAGGCAAGGGCCTGGCTACAGTCAGTGGTAGGTGTGAAGGATATCATCTGGTCAGAGTTCCTCCTCTTCTTCCTCCTCTCTCTTCTGTTTCTCCCATCCCCCACCTCCCCACCTTTTCCTTTCTCTTTCTCCTTAGCTGTGAGACCTGTTTTTTCTTTACATTCAGCTCCTTCCACTTCTCTGTAGAAAGAAATGAGAACTTATAAAAGTAACAGCCGAAATAAGGGCTTGTGAATGCTATTACACACCTCTGTAATTAAAGTTTGATTATTGTTTCAGTCGTGCCCTCATTAACAGGTATGTAAACACAGATGGATGTGAAGATAAATATGAATAACAGGAATCCAGAGAGAGCTCTTACTCTCTGGATCAGGAGCTGTGTAGGTTAGACTTCTTAGAAGTTGGAGTTACACAGACAGACACAAAGAAAGCACTGAAACAAAACAAGAACAAATTTCTTCATACTTGAGCTAAAGCTGTCTCTCAGCACAGAAGCCATTCCCCAGAGAGTTTTTCTGTCTTTCCATGCATTAGACATTACAAATGTGACCTAGTGAAGGGTAACAGTGCAGCTGCGCTCTTCATGAGGTTGAGGCAGAGCCTATTCAAAAACAGAGCAGCTACAAGGTGTTTACATCTCTCAAAAGTTCAACAAACAGTGTTTGTTTGTGATTTGTATCTGCCTTTTGCTGACAGCGCTCCTCCATTAACAAGGGCGTCCCTCCCTGGAGCAGGGGAGGACTGAGCCAGTGGATGCTGTGGAGAGTGAGGAGTATGCCTGCCCTTCAGCCAAGGGCGTGTTTGTAGCTTGTGTGGACATTCCCACGTGAACTTTCAGCCAGCTAGATGAAGTATGGATAGCAGTTTAGCCACTGCAGCCTGGAGCGCAGTAGAGGCACCCGGTGGGATTTCCCCGCTTCCCCAGCAGGTTTTGCATCCTGCTCTGAGCTCCAGGTTTGCTGCAGCAAGTAGACAATTAAATGATCTAATGTAAGGGCAACTAAAGCATAACCTGAGGAGATGAAGCAGTGTTGTGGCTGGTGAGAGGGATGGCTCTGGATCTGGCTGTGTGGTGTTGTCCCCATGATGCCACTAGCCCAGCTTCGGCAGAGTCTTCTCATGCTCTGAATCGGAGATTCTGTGGGTGGTATTTTGCATATTTTTTTTCTAAATTCTATCAACCCAGCTTAGAATTAGTGTGGTGTTTCACATTCTGCTATTTGACAGAAATTTCTGATGCCAGAAACCATAAACAGCCATTTTAACAAAACATTGCTTTATTTCAAAAAATGTTTTTAATTTAATAATTACTTGATAATTAGTTTAATAATGTGTGCTGAGTGACCAGGTTGCCATATAACTGCTATGTCATGAGTGCTTTATTAAATCTAAGTTAGATCCTTGTTTGCAGTATTTTATAAACTGTCCCAATTTTTCTTTCTATGTAGTTTTCAAGAAAACAAAAGTTCCTCTGTGAATGGATTACTTAGAAGGGATGTACAGATCTGCTTATAGAATCATCTCCAAAATACTTAATGACCTTCATCGGGGTTATGTTATTATCCTGAACATTGTGCCATACTGAAACATCTAATGGTGTGGAGTTTTCCAGTCTGAAGTAGCTGGTGAAACAATTCTGTATTTGAAGTATAGGCTAGGAACTGCCTTTATTTATCTTCAACTTTAACTAAGCAAACTGAGACTGATCAATTTAATTGGAATTTACTTATGGCATATCCTCACAAACCTTCCTTGATCTGAGTAGTCCTATTGATTTATGGCTTACTCTTGTGTTAAAAGCCTGAAATATCTTCCTTTGGTGTTTTGTTACATATTTCCAAATCAGAGATGTTTTTTGTTTGAGGTGTTCCATTTTAGTTTTTTTCTGGCAAATAGCCACACTAGTATGGGCCTATCTGCAAGTCTAAGTTATTTGCAGATTACTGAAGGAATTTACTGTCTCACTTGAAAGGATTTCAACTTGAAGAATATGAGTTGTTCAGCACTGTCAGGAAATTCTTCTGTTCCTTGGGTGTGTATGCATGCAAGAAATGCATGAGTTAAATATGGTGCTGTTTTTTGAGTTCTAGTCATCTCTACTGGCCTTCTTTCTCTTTATGTGCTGTGAAGTCCAAGTACGGAACCCTCAACGCACCATGGTGAGGAGTTCTAGTAAATAAACTGCGCTTGGTCTGCATATCCTGTCATAAACTTAGCAGAAAGTACCAAGAAATGATGATTAATCTGTTCCCTTACCAAGTTCTGGGTCATTTATATGTTGTCTTCCATCACTAAAACAGAGCATAGGAATCAGGGTTTCTGTGCAATGTATGTGAGACTATTACTTTGGAAGAAAGACTCATACTTCAAATATTATTGAAAAAATCATACATAATGCTTGCAGATAGATTTAAACTTTTAATCTGTATTGTTCACCCATTTGAGACATTAGTGTTGATCAATATTAGAAACAGATTTAACTAAACAAAATTTTAAGCTCTTCTTGCAAAGATCTCATTGCCACAATATTAATGTATTAGCTGCTTACCCAAAAGTGGCCCATATATGTTTGAAATTTCAGTTCATTATGCAGTATTTAGCCTCGCTGATGTCAGTGGAGCTGATTATTCAGCTACAAAAGTAATTTAAATAGTCATATAAATTTTATTTAAACCCCTTTTCAGGCAGTGCTAGATTTTAAAAGAAATACAAACCCCAGCTCTACACAGAACTGAGCATGTGGTTCTACAATAGCTAACTGAGATACAAGAAGAAACTAGACTGTGTGTATTGTTAACTTGTGTTCATAAATTAAAAGAAAACAGAGGTGTCTGGCCAGACAGCAAATCTGTTCACTGCTGTTGCAGGCAGTCTGCAATATAATCTCAACATACTTCTGAGATTTGAGCTCCAACACAAAAGTATTTAAATAGTTCTCAAACAGTAGACAAGAAAAATCCTAAGAAAGCTGTGTAAGAAGCAGGGCTGAGGTGGTGCTGAAGGGAGAACCGATTGTTATCCAGAACTGAGGAGAGAGACAAGAACTACAGGGAATGGGATGGGCACAGTGATACAGATGGTGAAAACAGTTTCCCAGAAATTCATTATCTGAGTTGCTCTGCTGTCCTATCAGCTGGTTTCTCTTGCTTTGCCTTTGCTTTCACTAACAGCTTTGAGCCAGATTTAGAGTCCTCTGCAGTTAACAAAAGGGTTTTTTTCCTTATTTCCTAGTCTTTGTGTCTGAGTCCTAAGGGAGACACTAGGCACTTTTTGTGTTTTGCCTGCAGCATCTAACTCGCTCTTGTATAATGAGTTTGATTCAGTGCCTGAGGGTCAGTTAGTCTTCCTGTCAGAAAGGCCCCTGAAGCCAAAGGTGGGTGACCTTTTCTGATGAATGGTTTGCTTTGAGAAAGATACAGGCTTGGTCTTTCCAAATGTATTTGTAATTTAGAGCTGAATTTGGTAAGTAACAGTGATGAACTAAAACATTGAGGAAATACTACTGAGGTGTTTCCCTCCAACATTTCCAAACCAAACAGCCTTCATTTTCTAATGCTAGATGGCTTGGAGTCCCTTAAGGGCAGTTTGTGGGCATTTGGCACCAGCCCTACCAGGGGAACAGAGCAGCTCATCCCTGAACTGTGCTGGAGACAGGCTGTGTAAGGATCCCACCCACCAGGCTTTAAGGCACGAGGGCACATATTCCTTCTTGATTCTCCTGTGATTCCGCGTCTTTGCTCCAAATGATCCCATAAGTGAGAGATGAATATGGCCAGGCACTCCCTCCAGTTAACTGCAGGTTGATAGAAAGTTATTTCCATGGAGTCCTGAGCCTACAGAGGTTATTTTTGGTTTGATCCCTTACGCGGAAGCTGTGCATCCGAGGCTGAGGCATATCCATTTCTTTTAGCAGGCTTTCGGCTCCTGCAAGGAGATGGATATTAGTATCAGAAGCGAAACGGAGACATTAAATGAGGTCAAGGTGACCGTACATAAGCATTAGATAACACAATAATTTAAAATGATGAATGAAATAGTTAAAGAATTTTAATTGTAACCTACGGTACAGACACAGTACGACCCTTGTAGCATGGGGTCTGCAAAACTGTGAATACCTCTGGCAGCTGGGTGCAGGGGAGGTATGAGGGGGAGCAGCAGGTACACTGACAAAGCAGATTTTTCACTCCCATTTCAAAGAGGTGAAGTTCCTGCTGTCCTTGTATTAACCAGTGGGCGGGGGGGGAGGTGAGGGAGGAAGCAAAAAAATGAGAAATAGATTGCTTTCACAAAACAAGTGGGAAAAGACAAAGCTAAAAATAATAGTTATATATAATATTTTTAAACCTAATAACAGTTAACAGAGAACAACTGGAAAGACTGGATTAAAATAATTTTCTTTCTAATGTCCAGTTGTGATGAATACTTAAAAAGAAATTATTCAACCTAATGGTAGGTAGAGAAGTGTGACTTGTATTTAAGAGAGTGGACATCAGAGGTAGGAAACGAGGACTCTGAAGTATTATGTACAGGACTTTTTTATGTTAACAATTGTGGAGTCTCATTCTGCAAACACTAAGATATGTGAGACTGAAACTATTATCCTGAACCCTACATATATGAGTACAGCAATACAGATTTAACATGCAAAATTATCGGAGCCTTTGTCCCTGTTATAATTTTAAATGATTGATCTCTATTTTTAAATCTCTGTTTTAAACCACAGAGAAATACAGAGAGAATACATACTTATCTCGGAGCAGAAATTCTGGTTGTGTTTTGTTGCAATAAAAATAGATTTTGTCCTTTTATATCTGTAGCTTCATGAGCTTTCTTTTAAAAAATCAAAATCTTGTTTGTTGTCAGAGATAGTTCTTAACTTTGCTTTTTAAAATTTATCCAAAAACCCCTATGACACATAAGATAGAACACATGAAAGAAAGTCATTCTTTCTCTTTTCTTTTCCCTCCCTCTTTTCTTTTTTTTCTTAAGAGAAGTAACTTAAAATATGTGTGCGGTGTAAGAACGTGTGCTGAAGTTTCATGTTTCAGGTAATCTTCTTTAAAATAATGAGAGTCTAGATTGCATCAGTTAGTTTAAAAACTGCTATGCTATTGGTAGGAAGAAAATGGGATTTGAGCCAAAATTTGCCTGTGTTACTGCCAGAGTCTGTATCAGATTTAAGACACATGCTTCTGCAAGCTTCCATGAAGGTTGTGAAAAAAGTTTTAATACAGAGTTGGATTACAGCTCTCGGCTCACAACACTGGCCATTACACTACCATCTTAAAAGCCTGCTGTAAGACAGAGCACAGAATCGAGCAGATTTCTCACATTTTCTGGACTGCAGATGGATTTTGAATGTCTCTTTGTGTCTTGATGGAAGATATATTAACTTCATTAACTGGAATCCATACCTGATCACTTGTGAGTGTGTATGTGTATACATACAGATATATATCTATTTAAAACCTTATCATGATTTTATTTCAAGTGTATCTAAGATCTGCTCTAAGAAATTACGTTCTCTAGAGGAACTTAACAACTGTTTTGAGCAGCAAAGAGACAGATATTTACTCTCAGATGTTGGAATCTTTTGTGAGTTTATAAGAGAAATTCTGGAAGCTTTTCTTTTCTGTGTTGCTGGTAGAGAAATGCCTTTTGAAACAGACACCTCCTGCTGTACGACAACGACTGCGTAGTAACCTGTGGATTTTAAACATCAGAATGCACAAACCGTGGGCAACTGTGAATATTTTCATAGTTTCTTTTCTACATCTGCTGCAAGGATCTGACTATGAGAATGGATCTGTGAAGGCAAGTGAACTTTATTTACTGTGATTCTTAATAATACAAATTGCCAGAATTACCTGCGTTTAATGTGCAAGGTAGAGGGTTTCTTGCTGTTTCGATAATGTGTTGTTGGTTTTTTTTTGGTGATGGTTTAGTTGCAGAGATGTTTTGCAGCCGTAGAGGAAAATGCACCTACAAGGAATTCAAATTCGTATTCTCTGTTTAATATTTTGCTACTTTTTTTACTAGTTATTAGGTACTTGTTGTATACTTTGTTCTTGAGTTAAAATTTTAGTTTCAGTCATGCAAAATAAAAGAAAAATCTGAAAAAGAAGTGTAAGTCAGATTATTTAGAATATTTGTTAAATACATTTTTTTATTTTAGGTATTTATAATTGCAGGAATCAGTATGCTGATATTGAAATTTTCCCACTAAAAACACGTGTTCATCAGTTGTTCACTTGTTTGCCAGATATGAGAGAAACGTTTTTCTTTTGCTTCATTAGAAAAAGTTATATAGGATTTTAAAATAAACAGCAACTAGTAATAATAAAGCACATTGCCTGGAAATTAACTTTTCTTCTGAATATAATACATGAAAAAAAATTTAAGCTGAAGCCCCACCATGAGAGTAGGATTTTTCAGTCTAACTTTGAGACAATGTGAGAATATCCAGGACAATCATTTAGAAAAATCAGAACAAAAACTGGAACAAGTTTCTACATGTGCAGTCTGTTCAAAAATGATTAATTCAGTGTGTGGTCCAGAACAAATTATTTGTTTTTCACTAGCAGAGCAAAACAAGCTAATATTTTTGTTTTCACTTCAGAAAACCTCCTGCTTGCAAGCAATGACCACACACTAGTCTGTGAGCCTGCTGCATGCTGACCTATGCTTTAGAAAAGACATGCTAAGTTGTGTGCCTAATTGCAGACTCCTGTTGCCAGCCCAATAAGTCAGCAGTGGTGAGCAATGTGTGCCTCAGGATGACTGATGCCTGCTGACTGTTCACAAGTTTTTAATTTACAACCTCAGCAATCAATTCTTTGAAAGGATTAGGACCAGAGTAATCAGCCTTGTTTAATGCATTAACTTTGTGCACTGCATGACAAATAACCGGTTTCATACTTGTAGGAATCACTGTATTTAAACCAGAACGTGCTTTCTAATACAGAATAGTAACCATTTTAGAATTGGCAGGGGTGATAATTCTGTCCTCATGTGGGACACAAGTTTATTCAGCACAATAGTAAAACCACTAGAAAGTCCTTTAATTATAAACTTTGAATCCATATCCACTTTGCCTAGAGTAAATGCAAGAGCTCTTCTTGCTAGCTTATACTGGCTTGAAGTTTACTCACTGTGATAGGATTGTCCATCCAACATAGGTACAATTGTGATTATTTTCACTGAAATTTGGCTACCATTGTCAAGCAGCCAGCTTAGCCACAGGCTACTGTTCTTGAAACAATTCACTGATAGTTTCCCAGACTGTCCTAAGGGAATCTAATAGATCACACTCAAAAAGGTATCACACTCAAATGCTGTATTTCACTTGCATTGGCTGCTGATTGCCAAAAGGAAAAGACTGGCTTTCTGCTCTTCTGGCTCTTTTGGTACAGACAGAGGTTTTTGGCTAAACTGTTTGTTTTTCTTTTAGTTTTACAGAGGATGTTAGCTTCCTGGGATGTTTTCTCCTGTAAGACCTGTGGGCTTCTGTGTGTGTACATACGTGGAAATACAGCACAAAAAGTCCTTCAAGTTACAGTGTTGGATGGTACACAGGGTTATGACTATTTTTACCATTTGCACCTCACACTGAGTTCGCAGTACACAGAACTGACGTATTGCATTCACCTACCCTACCTTATTTTTGTAAAGTTCTTTAAGATCAACAGCAGCTTTGCCTGGATGAAACCCACAAGTTGAAGATGCAGGTAATACACAACTAATGAGACCTAGGATGGGTTAAGCACCAGTAACCTGCTGTGCCCCCCTGTTATATGAATCCAAGTTAGGTGAGCTCTTCCCAGGACACCTGAAATTTTAAACCTGTTTATGCTTTAAACCATCAGGTGGTGTCAGTGTGGTATCATGCCGTAGAGTTTTGGGGGCCTAAGGATTTAAATACTCTCTTATTCCCCTTCAAATATCCTGATCAAAGATGTGAATGTTAAAAAGCTTATGTACAAGCTGCTGTGATCCAGCAAGTATCTCCGTGGCAGTTGGCTTTTCCTAACCCTTCAAAAACTCCATCCTCTTCTGGGCACAACATGTACATGTATTCTTCACCTGTCAGAGCTCCTCCTTCCTCTCTTCATTCCTCACCTGTTCTACTCCCAGCATCTGACCTGTGTTTCCTCACCTCCAGGACTCAGTTTTCCTACTGGTCTCTTGTTTGTGCTATCCAAGTGCCGCCCTGTTTCCCACTTGCTTCCTTCTGGGTAGGGATGTCCTTCTCTCTCAAACCCTCAGGAGTTTTGTCCAAGTTCCTTAGAGAAAGCCCTAATGGAGAGTTTTGTTTTCCAGTCATATCTGGCCATGGTTCCCCCTTCCCTTCTCCATTCATAGCTTCTTGCTTTGTGCCTGTGGTTTTAATTTCCCCAGCTTTCCTTTTCCTGACCTATTTCTAGTTCTGGTCTCCAAAGATGATCTCAGCCTCCTCAGCCAGATCTTGCCCTCTTCCATCAGTGTTCATCTCCTTCCCGTCCCACAGGCAAATCCAGCAGCTTCTTATCCCTGGATGCCAGACCCCTGTGGCCTGAGGGGGAAGAAAGGCAGGTCCTGTTCTTTCAGCCCCATAGGCTGGACCTGCACCCATGCATGGCCTGCACCCCTGTCCTGAATGGACTGGAATCAGCACAGGACCTGACTGCTGCAAAGCCCTGGGAGGTCTCTGCTGCTTCTCTTGGAGGCTTTTACATCTGGGTGGATTTTTTTCAAAGATAGCAGTAGACACATCTGGGCCAAAAAAGGTTTCTCAGGTGTCAAAAATTCACATCTGTGATTCACAGTGGGAAACAGAAAAATTTTTTGCACGGATAAAGGAGGAGCTTCATCCTCCACTGCAGTCAAACCATTTTGACAGAGAAAGCAAAAAAAATTATTAAAATCATTTTGAGGCAGACATCTGGTATGGAAGGTTTCAGCCTGAACTTCAAATGTCTGTCCGTCTGAGGCACAACCAGAGCACAGGCTCATGGTGGGAAGCAGTGGGCAGCTGCAGAGGGGGCAGCACAGCCACACAGGTGTCCAACGGGGCTCGGCTCCAGAGCTGAACTGATGTCAAGGCTGGCCCTTGTGTGCCAGTGTCTGGGTTCAGGATGCCAACCCAACGTATGAAATCCTCATGGAAGAGTTAGATTTCCACATGGGTTTTCTGAAGGCTGAGAATTATTTTTTTAAGTTTTTTTCATCAGGAAATGCTTTAAAAATTCCTTATTGAAGTTTTTGTCCCGACAGTCTCTTACGTTTTGGAACCTCTCAGCTAGAGAACCGCAAATTTCACTGTCTCTCTTTCTGTCTCTCCCCCTCAAATTTTTCCTCTCCTAGAGCAGCAACAGACATAAAGTACTTTTTCCAGAATTTTAAAATTAGATGCGAAGAGCTATGTCCTATATTCATCAGAGGCGAGGCAAATTTTTTGCCAAGAAAAGCCAACGATCCGTCAGAGCTGCTTCTGCCTTCCAACACTAAAACTGCACCTCTAATGAGGCTGCAGGTCTTGATCTCTGAGAATTTAAGTCTCATTGCTCCCTGCTCTGTTTTGCAGCTTCACATTATTAATAAAGTGTTGGGGGACAGGCAAGAGAAAAGGACGACTGGTCACTCCCAAGTTAAACAGACTCACAGCCTTTTCCTTTAGCAGAAGTGTTCTTCCCATGTTGAACCCTCCTTTGGTTTTGTTAAAGAGAAACCCACAGTGGATAGGGCTGAGGAGCGTCCCTGGATTATAAAGCTGCTTTCTGATCAAAAGACCGAGGGGTTAGATGGGCTTAGCTGGGAGGTAAACATGGCTGCTCTCTGTTACATGCACTGCTTTTCCACAGCTAAATCTTTTTTACTTCTGCACTAAACATCGTTAAAGCCTCAAGTGGTCATTCTTGTTCAAACACATCTTAATCTCCTACTGTCACTGTGAACTCAACAGAGGGGGAAGCCACTTTCCAAACACAGCTGGTACATACTCCTTGTCCACTGGTGAGAGTGAAGCAGCACTTCCCCATCATGCTGAGCCCCTGGACCACCTAAGTGGAGAATGCCTTGCCCTTGGGAAGGCATGGAAATACTGGAGAGCCATCAGACCTTGGGCGGAAGAAATCAGGAAGCTCTTTACATCTCCTTTCCGAGAGCCAGCTGCAGTCTGTCTGTCCGTACAACTGAAACAGAGCTCTGTGAGGGAACCTCAGCCAGCAGAGCTGGCTGTAAGCTTTTCTCTCTGTAATTATAACTGACATTGTTTTTCAGATAGATCTACACAGCTCCCTAAAACCTGCTTGCAAATGTTGCTCAGTTTCTAGAAAAGTTAGATTCTAACAAATCGTCCATGTCATGGGATTTCTTCCTCAAAGGGAACCCCTGAAATTCCAGCAAAGTGCTCAACGGCTAGAAAAAGCAACTTGAAATGTCATTGGAAACAATTTCTCTGTTTAAACTAGGCTTTTCATCCTCAAATCCAGCTTCCTTTCAAAGTTAGGAAACTCTTCTAAACAAATATTATGAAATTGTATGAAATTGTGGTTTTCAGAAGTATTTCATTCTCCCAGGGCTGTCTGCTGCTTTTGATTCTCTGTGATTACTGTATCTGATAGGCACGATGAGCCAAAAACGTGTGAAAATATACTTAGAGCATTCCTGCAGAAATGATTGTTTGTGTTTTTCCTTCAGAAGTGAGAAGCTATCAGGGAAGTTGTGAGGAAAGCCAATTTGTTCTGACTTATCTGCTACTGTCTTGACAAGGTACACTGAAGGAAAACAGAACAATCCTATATTGTTATCATGCCACACAACATCTGTCCTTGGCTCTTATCAATTTGGAAAGGCAACTACTAACATACTGCTACTTTATCAAGAACAGATCTCGCTCACAAGAAATAGCAAAAAAATCCCTCCCAGCTGCTGATCCAATCCAGTCCATCTCAGCTAGGATTGTAATGTCTGAGGATAGAGCAGAGCTTGGAAAAGTACACGAGGCTGTGTAGATTAATCAGATGCAGCATTTGAGAAATCCAATAATCAGCAGTTTGAAATTAAGACAGCACAAATTAAACTTTGCCATCAGTTGTAGCTCACATCTGAAAGTCAGTAAAACCAGGGGAGGCAAGAAGGCAGGTTCAGAGGGCAGCGGGCCATCTTTGTGTTCATTAGTGGTCTGAAGACAACCAAAACAAGCCATCAGCTCAGGCTCAGCAAGTGTTGCTTGTTTCTGTTTTCTGCAGCCTACTGGTGCTTTCTCCCCAAAGGCATTTGTGTTTTTTCTAACCACTGGTGTGGTGGAATCAGTGCAGGCTCCCACAGAAGGCAAACAGAGAAAAAGTCTGCCTGAAAACAGGAAAACAAACTGGTGCAAACTCTGGCTTGTGAGACCTCTGCCATGGTGTCTGCAGATTTTGCTCTGATCAACTCTCCCCCTATTCCAGACAAGGTTTACTTGTGTCTTATCTCCTGTGGACACCATATTGGCATTTGGGAAAAATAAATAAGGTACAGTTGTTGTAGGTGATAACTCATTTATTCTTATTCCCACGAAAAAACTTGTACAATCCTTTTTATAGTTACCACACAGTGGGATCTGTGTTTCTTTTAGGCCTTCCTCTCAGGGCAAGTAAGTCCAGTTACAAAACTGGCCTTTGCACTTTCTTGGACTTGGCTTTGAGATGTAGTCCCAAAAACGACTGTGTTGCTGAGGGGGAAAAACAACCTGAGATATGCTGCCGCAGTGAAGTAAATCTGATCTGGTAACTTTCCTACAGAAACCCTTATTCCTGAGAAATTTCTTATTCTTCTCACTATGTGCCATTCCCTTAGCTACTTCTCCACCTGCTTCCTACCTCCCCAGCATGCTTTGCAAATCTTCATACATCTTGTTGGGATTTGAGGAGTGGGAAAAAATGCTGAGTGCCCCCACTGCAGCTCCACAGACCCCATTTGCCCATGGGAAGACTAAGAATAATTTTTTTTTAACATCCTCGCGAAAGAGATGAGCTTCTGTATCAATGAACAGCAGAACGATTGCACAAGCTATTTTAGTTATCTTGCATTAAGAAAAATCCAGCTTCCTTCCTTTGTGAAGGACAGCTGCGTATTTTTCATATTTTTCCCCCAAACGTGATTTAACGTGTGCGGCCACTCAGCTGGTGGTAGGACGCCATCTAGGGTCATTCTGCTTCCACAGAGCCGTACTGAGCACAAACAACGTGCAGTTGGACTCCTGGGATTTGGCAATCCAAAGCGGGCATCACATGAATGGGTTCGGAAAGGGGTGACTGCCTTCTTCACTCTCGGGATGTCAGGATGGGTTTGCCTGAGCCACGCTTTCATAGGAGGCATGCTGTGTTGGGTTTGAGAATCCACGGTCACTGGCTGCAGTGTGGTCACTGTTTGAGTGCAGCTGGGGAGGGAATTCTATTTGAGTCAAGTTGAATTGCGAAAAAGTTGCATCATGTTACTATATCATATGTCACTTTTCACATAGAGAATGTGCCATAAAGACAGACAAAACTTTTCACTTTAACTAGCAGTGTGACTCAGAAACCACGTTAGGATACTTTTCTGAATTGCTGGGGAAATATTACTCAAGAAAAACTACAATTCCAGGAAAATGTGTGCATGTGATTGGGGTAACATAAGTTCATTCAGTGTTGGCAATGGCTTTACTTTGTGAAGTGACATTTTGAAACCCAGCTGTCCAATTGGCTAGTCACACTTCCAAAATATTTATTAAAGTGTCTTGGGGTAAACCCAAAACCCAATGAAAGCACTAACTGAAGGACCCTTCATCACATTAAAAAATATTTTCAAATACTAAAAGAATACATAGTCATCTGATTTCATCCAGGTCTCTGTTACAGAGCCATTCTAAACTCACTCTTCAAACCCTGGTGACTGCCAAGGAGTGGACAAATATCAAGAGACAGTGACTACAGCCTGGACACGCTCTTTGTAAACACATTTAATATGCTATTTTTGATGTGTGCACCCTGTCATAGTGTTAGGCCAGCACCTAACCCTGTGTACAGTGAAGTGATAATGTTCTAGCTGTGCTCTGTACAGACCAGCACATCTGCCTCAACACATTGCAGCAATGCAAGACCATGTGAACAAGCATATAAGTAGAGGCTCAGAAAATGTACTGTAAGACTCCCAAGGCTATCAGTAGAATTTAGGATATATCAGCGAGTTACCACACTGGACATTTATGACAAATCACCTGTTGTTTTACACTTACAAAGTGAATATACTTTGTGTGATCACTGTAGGAAGGACTTAAAGGTAAACTCTCAATGTAGATGACTAGGCTTGAACAGGAAGAAAATCCATACCTTAGCAGACCAACTCTTCTCTTTCATCTACCACTCGAGCTTTTCCATTACGGCCAGCAAACTGATGCACAGCGGATGTTGTTACCTTCAAAATCACAGTTGGAGGATGTTTCCTATGAAAGCCAAAAGACTTGGCTGTGGGAAGAAGCATCTGTTTATTGAGTTGTAGCTGATACTCAAAATGTTTGCTGGCTGGAAAAAAAGTGCCTCATTTTGGTGTAAAGACTTAACTAGCTAAAAATATACAGTTGTGAGAGGTATTTTGATAAAATATTATCAGTCTCTGGTTTGGACATGAAAAATTGTATGAAATATTCTGGAATTCATACTTCCACAAAACCATGTCCAATTCTGATATGTTCAGTTACTTGCTTTCAATATTTTGGTTTATTCAAGAGAGAATACAGCAACCAAAATGTCTCATCTCCAAGGACTTTTATAATGTAAGCATGCTACTAAAGTGCAAGGAGTCTGATTTGTTTGCTGTAGCACCACAAAAGGCCATTCAAAATATAAAACAGCTGTTCTCTTGAAGCCACAGAGTAGTTAATATGATTTACTTGTGAAAACATATAATCTTCAGCTAAAGTAGAAGCTGTTTTATCACCACCTTGACCACCAAGTTTAGAAAACAGGTAATTTGGTGTCCTTCTTTAATGGAAGTAAAACTGGAGCCCAAGAAGACAGATTCTCAAGAAGTGGTGTCTGGAGGAACCTTTTTACCACATTGAACATGAGGTGGAGCAGTCTAGAGCTGCCTCCTCCTCTGGTTTTGTGTCTCAGTCAGAAAATATACTGAGAAGGTTTTAGCGAAATAGGCCCTCCAACATCACAAATGCATCAGTGAGAAATGTGACAGCCTCAGGTCAATGTCTCCCTGTCAGCCCCTTGCCACCTCATACAACACCTGGCCAGACTATTAGTTTGACCATTTTACATTCCTCCCAAACCCACATGCAACATATCTATCAGTCCTTCTTTCTGTGCTCTGGCAACTCCACACTGCTCTTCTTACAGGGCAGGGCTCTGTGCAGTTTCTCTTCCAGCAGCCATGGCACACCGGACTTCAGGATGAAGTGGTGTGATCACAGTCACCCTTTCCTGAGAGGCTGCGTGGCAAAGGCCAACACTCTCTAACTCTCAAGGCAGACTGCAGAGGGGTTTTGTACGGCTTGTGGGTGAGGGAAGCAAAATTTTCCTGTGCCTGTTCTTCAGTCCTTGAGCTTTTTCAGGGAAGAAGCTCCATCTCTTTGCATATTTTTTGCTATATACTTGGACAATATAGCTGTATGCTTTCAATACAGCTCTCACTGGAGAAATCACCCTTTTTAAAAAGTGACAGCTGCAAATTTGACTCACAGGGCCTAAACTTGTCCCCACTAAGCAGAATGCCTCTTCAGGTTATTAATGCTGTAACTGTGATGATCAAACGAACATTCAGTCTGGACAAGGCAGTGCGCTGAGAGAGATGAAACATTTCTAGAAGATATTTGAGTATTTGTTTACAACATTTGAAGGCAGAGTGAAGTACTGCATGCTCCTGAAATTTCATCCATGCTTCTGAGATGACAAAGACTGTAATAGCCACTTAAAAATCCCATGACAAGCCCATCATGTTTCAGAGAACAATTTTAGTAGGAAGTCAAAATATCTAATTGTTTTGTCTCTCTGTGGTCATATACACTATAATTAAAAATAGGTTATTTGTGCACTAATAATGTACAGTCATGCTTCCAGACGAAATACAGTCAGGGATGCAACTTCATATATCAGAAGCTCATAGCTGACAGAGAATCAAAATTATGATTTTACTGGAGCTGTTGAAAAGTAAATGCTCTTTCTCTCCTCAGAAATGAAATACAATGTGATGATAAAATTGGTGCATGCTAATATGTGTCAGACATGTGGCAGAGTTAGATGCCTCATGATAGATATTTATGGGTTGATGCAGTTGCTTGTTGATAGGGCAGTAAGTCACTCCTCCAAGCCTCATGTTTTCGAGCTGCAGAAGATTTCTCACTATTTTATTACCCGTTATGCAACACCCCAAGGATACAAGATGCTGTATTATAGACAGTATTTGTTATGATAAAATTTGCAATGGTTGAGCCCCTGCTACCTCAAAATCATGGCCCGTCACTCTGAGCAATATCTTCTGTGTTTCCTTGGTACTTCCTTTGGATGAATGCCTTCCTCTCTTTTCTCTTGTCTTTTGCTTTGGTTATAGACACCAGGTTAGGTATCATCTCTTTATTTTGTGTTTGTACCTGACTCCAAACTCATAGGAGACACAATAATGTTAAAAATACTACTACTAATGATGAAAACCCTCAAAAGAGTTCTTCTTACTGCAAAAAATCCACACAAGCTTGTTATTCTTACCAGGAAAATGTAGTTCTTTGTGTTGGCTTCACAATGGCAGGAGCTGCTTCATTTTCCTGCCAAGAGAGAACAAAACTTTTCCATGGGAACTCCTTCGCAGTTCCCTGGCCACATCAGCTCACAGTCTGTGTGCTGTGAGCCACAGCATGGCTGGGCAACTACACCGTGGCTTTGAGGCAGGGAATGGAGTGCTTTCTGCCAGTCCTGGCCTTCAGCCAGTCCCAGGTCCTTCTAACCCTGGTGCAGTTGCATTTCCTGGATGGTTGTATTTGTGTACCTCATAAATTGCTTGTGCTTTGGATTAGGAGAGGTTATTCAATCTCATTTGACTACTCTCATGTGTGTGGGGTTCAGGTCCCCTCACTACAGCTAAGCTGGTGGTCTGCCAATTCATCCTTCAGCATCAGTGGAGAGGAAGAGGCAGTTAATCCAACAGGCTTTATAATGACATGAATGTTCACCCAGTGGACCTATTCTTCTCCATTATCTATAAGAGGAGTCTCAGATAAATAGTTCATATTCAGTCAGGTGAATAGAATCATAGAATTAGATTATTTTTTATTTTTTATAATTGTGGGGTAGCATGGAGCTGTAGGCACTCTATCTCCACAAGATGAGCCTGCAACTATAATCAGCTTATACACTGTGGTAAAAACACCTTGGGGAATGCATCACGGAAGAAAAGGAGGTTGTTTTCAGGTGTAGCATACATAGAAGCAAAATTCCTTGGTGTTTTCATGTGGTGATGACTCATCTACCTAGTATTTAAACTGGTTTGAACTTAGTTCTGAGATTAGCCTTCAGGCAGCACTGGAACAGGGGGAATTCACCTTCTGGTTGCATCAAGTCTTTGTCTTCTACATGGCTTCTCTTGAACTGAATGCAGTTGCTACAGCTGAGTAAAGCTGTACACAATGCTGGCATAAAGGTTCAAAATGTCCTCATGCTGCCAGTACTCTCTGTTCTCAGGTGCCCTCACTTTGAGACAAACCTCCCACCCTACAGGTTGGTTAATTTTGAAAGTTTTAGTCTGACCTTATCTTAAGCCTGTTTGGCCAAGTTTGTGATACAATGGCATTAAGAGAATCATCACTGTGCTATGCAGCTACAATCTGCTTTCGCTGGCAAGATAAATCTGTTACCTTCTTTCCATTGCTTAGCTGCTGAGAGGATGGATCATGAAACAGTGCAAGGTTATCGAGAGGTTCCTTAATCATCTGTCCTGGCCCCAGACATAGTGTTAATGTTGAAAATTTCCATTGGTATTTATGCAGCACTTGCCAAGATAATATCTGTGACCCTAACTCAGAAAAATATTCCTTATCAGAAGAGTTCTTACACGTGTTTAGCTTTAAGCAGAGGTTTATGTCCTACTGTGAAAGAAGACTGTGAGGCTGGGGCTTAAGGAAAGTAGTCATATGTTTAAAGCTTTCAGGATGTATTTCCTGGGTCTGTGAGTGTGCTTGAGTACAGAGTGAAATGTGGGCAGATTGAGCAAAATATGGATTTCAATCCATTTTTATTTTTGCCTTCTCATGCACACAAAATAATATTCATCTGCATCAATGCAGATCATTCATGCATCTGTTTTCTAAAATACAACCTCACATGTATTTATGCTATAGGTCCTCAAATAAATTTAGGACCTTAGCAGGCCTTTCTTTTTACTGTTGTACTCCACATCTTTCCTCTGTTCAAAATACCTCCAGGAGGTCTTGAAATACAGCATTAATGCAAAGACCACCAGTGTCAGGCTGAAAAGAGCAGCACATGCGAAAAAAAAGGAGTTCTGCAAAGGTAGGTTCTGCTGGCTTTCTTAGACATAATTTGGATGTATTTTTCTTAAGCAGGAAATCTAGGAGCTAGTCAAGGATGGAGAAAAGGTGCAAACTGCAAAGCTGCAGCCACGATAGGATATGGTCAATACTAATACTCAAGAAAGAGCCCAGTTTGAACAGTGCCAGCTGCCCGTGGGATTGTGAATCTGTATGACATGATGCATAAGCTAAACATTGGACTAACATAAATCAGCAGGGAAATGAACTCAGTGTCTGATGTTAGTCAGTGTCCAAGGCGGGAAAGGCCACTGAATGTATCACTGTTTTTTCTCTTGTTCCTTTCCAATGCTGACTACTTTTAGGGTTTTTCTGGCATCTAAGATTGCTAGGAAGAAGATAGATAGCCCATTATGGTTTCTTTTGGAAGGACAAGAGTTGTAATTATCCAAAAATCACAATGCTAACTTGCGTTATCATTTCCTGATGATTGTTTATAGCCAAAATAGAGGAAAACAGATATTCCTCTTTGAATTGAAGAATAATTTTGGAACATATGAGAGGTCAGTGTTTTGAAAAACATGCGACTTCATTTAATTATGAATCTGGTTTTTATCTTGGGGAATGGGATCCATTTTTAGATAAGATACTTAGAAAAATGACATTAAGAGCAGCAGCAAGGGGAGGAGATAAGAATAAACTACTTAAACCTACTACTTTGATATTTGTTAGTGGTAAATTCTACTCAAGCATTTCTCACAGGGAATAGCATTATGTCTTTGGTGAGCTATGGGGTGTGCATTGATGGGTACTGAAAGTTTAGGACATTTGGAGCTTTCCAGTGATATGGCTCCACAGGTAATTTTTTCATTTTGGGAGCGTGCAAATGACATTGCTGTGGCCCTTTCCCAATGACTCCCTGTCTAATTTGTTTTTCTCTCAAGTCTTAATGCATATTTTAAACTTTCTGGGGCCAGAGTTCATAACTGTGCTCCGTATGTGTACCATGCCTAGTGCAGTGAAGTTCTGCACCACGTCTTGGTTGCAACCATTACAACCAACAACTTCCAAAATGGTGACAGCTCATCTCAGCTGACTCCTAAAATCTGTGTCAATGTAAGGGAAAGTTGGATGAGGGCATGGAAGAGAAAAAAATGGATGTTCCTCTGGACCTGAGGAGCTGAGCCTGAGATAGGTTTCATCAGACTCCCACCTAGCAGAATATGGGGAAAGAAGTGAAAATAAACAACACAAAAGTACAGTGGGATCCAAGCAGTTCAAGATGTTGGGAGCAGAGTGAAGAATGGGAGGGGAAACCTGGAAGGAAGGACTCTTGTTATCAGAGAAAGACTGAAAAAGGGAGGTAGGGATATCTAAAAAGTGGGAAACAGCATGTGCAGATGGCTATAGTCAGGAGAAGCAGTCAGTCAATGGTTCTGCTCCTCTTGCTTTTTGTGAGGAGCTGGATCTTCCAGAAATGTCAGTGAAATGTCAGTTTGACATCTATGTATCTTTCCTCTGCGCTGTGGTTAAGTGAGGATATCCCGTCCTGATCAAATGCTAGTTTTGACAGCTGTCCACTTGCTATCACTGTGAGAGGGTATAAAGTCCTGGATCACATGACAGGTAAGTTTGGGACTCTGTTGAATCTAACACCCTCCTCCAATTTCACATTTTGAAACATTTATTAACATTTCTGTCCAAAGCTGCACTCTTCCAAGTAGGTCTTTTCAGTCAGCCAGAGTATGTCTAGATCTAAACAGGGCTTGAATTTAAACAAAAGTATATGAAAGAACTCTCCTCATCTGCATGGTGCCCATGGCACTTCATCTATGGCATCATCTGAGACCATAAGAGGCTCTGTGTTTTTATGTGGTGCTGTCCTTTTCAAAATAGGATGACCAGAAATGAATGCTTTGGAAAGATTTCATGACAATGCACTATTTGGTGCTGCTGTGCTGTAGGAAGAGGGTGGCCAGCAGAAGCAGTTCAGGCTGTAGGGCTTTGTCCTGCTAATGGAGCTGATGCACCTTCTACACGTTTCATTTTTTAAGCTTTTACTTTTGAATGCTTGTAAGTTGTGGACAGCCACCTCTATGGTCAAAGTGTATTAGGACGAGGATGTCCTTCTGCTTGCTGAACAATCTGCTGTGTGCTCCAGCAAGTATTTCGAACAACGTTTTAAATAAGAGCATTGTAGTAGTTGCAGACGAATCCAAAGAAACACATAAGGGGCTTTTCACTGTTCCTGTTTTTGCACTTAGCAAGATTGGAACAAAACTAGGTGCTTCTCTTCAGATGTTTTATACCCCGGATAGCTGTGTTGAGATACGTTTGAGCAAAGATCTACCATACTGATACCTCTTGTGATATGGTGAGCCTGGCCTTGCTGGTCACCCAGAAAAAAGACTTTCAGTGCAATTTCAAATGAATCATGCTCTAAAAGTGTCTATATTTCTCTGTCTTTGCTACAGGAGGAGCTCAGGGCAACCAGTTCACAAACAAAATAGATGTCCCCACTGTAAAAACCTACAACTACTTGAGATTCAGACCTCCCTTAAACACCAGCAGTGCCTCCAGCTCACCATCTTGCCTAGTGTTAGCAATACTCAGAGGCAAAGACTGTACTTTACCTCAATGCTGTTGTTATGGGAAAGGGCATCAGGAAATTCTGTACTGGATAGTGAATCTTGTGAAGTTAAAAATTCAGCTGCAAAATCTGTTCCCTCCAGGAAGAACTCAAAAATAAGAAGGAATACAATTATTCTTGTGTTAGCATGGTAGGCAACAGGCAATCCCATCAAACTGCAGAGCATGGATAGGTATTAGGAAATGCAATGAGAGAAGGGGCGACAGATTCACTTCAGGGTTGAATGGCTCAGGCAAGGTTGAGCAGAGCTGGATCTGACAGAGAAGTGGTAACTCTATGTGAGTTTTGGATGATCACGGTTAGGTTAATTAGGACACATTTCTGATGCAATACTGCAATGAGCACTGCTCCCTCCATTTCCCTTGACCATACCCTCCAATTTCCAAAATATGAAAAGCAGTTAGAGAAGAAACAACGTGAATACATAGGCAGGCTTTACATTATGCATCAGCATCAGAGGTGGTTGTTTTTAATTGCCAAAATTAAAATCCTATTGGAGATGCATTTTTTTGGTATAGAAATGACCTCTTCTAATGACCCTTCCACACAATAGTACTTGTGAAGGCATAAAGTTTGTTAATTTAATTGTATTCTGTCCACATTATAGAGTTTGTATAGCTTTAAAAATTAAAAAGTCCTTAAAACAGTACAAATTCTTGCTTTAGATAAAATCAGTGATCTTTGCTTAGCACGAGGAGGCATTGCTACTTTTTCTGTTCTCTTTTATCTTAGGTTTAAACCTTATTTTGCTCATATAATAATCAGGGCTTGGTTTAGTGGTGAACACAGTGGTGGTGCTGGGTTGATGGTTGAACTTGATGATCTTAGAGGTCTTTTCCAACCTTAACAATTCTATGATTCTATGACTAATAAAACCTCTTGATATATAAGTAAAAGAAATTGACAAGCTAGTCATCCCAAACTGCTGACTCTTACAAGAAGTGCAGGGATATATCTTCCAAGGTCCAGAATGCTATCATCTCATTTTACAGGTTGTCTGTAAATTCAGTCTAGTTTAGAAGTCTTGGATGCTGATTCAGTCAGAACATATTTTTTTACCACAGAGAAAGAGGAAAAAAGGTAATGTTTAATAGAGTTCAGTTTTGATATCTTTGGTCCCATTACCAGTGCTGGTCCTACACTCACATATTTTGCAAGAGCAAGGAGACAGTTTGTGAATGGGAGTGAACTTAGGCTGCGGTTCTTACAACAAATAAGTCTTGACGCATTGACCTCAAGCTGAATTTCAGCTTTCCTGGATCAGCAAAATTCTGGGTATCTTGTTTGCAAATCTGTCCTGAAATTCAGTTACTGGTGCTAAGTATTCACATTCCTTCTGAGCTATTTGTCCGTAAGTATTGAGATGGGGTTTCCAGTTTTTACCACATATGAAACGCATGAGAAATCATTCACCTATGAAGCAGCCATCTCTATAATAAAACATGGCAACTTGCTAGAGCACAATATAACGTTCTGTATGGGCGTAAAATGAGAGCAAACAACTTTTTCTGAGTTAACTACTTAGGTCAGTGGAAGATAATTACCCAAAAACGAATTTGGCCCATGTGTACAGGCTAACATCTGTATTGTTGCAAAATAAATGCCACAGATGTTTTTATAACAAGTAACAGATGCACTCAGTGCTTGGATTTCAGATCTCATCTAAAAATCTTCCTGTTATAGGTGGCCCTTTCCCTCACCTCTTCCCCAGTCCTATACAGAGCACTCGCTCGTTACTGGTTCAGCCTGCTGTCTGCTAAACAACTTATTGACAGCCTCTTGTACTACAGCTTTGCTTTAAAGAGCTGGAATTTTACTTATGACAGCTGGCACTGCAGCCCTTTATTTGCAAGTCAAAAAATACAGTTCACTGTATGACCAGAGAGTACAGCTGAGAGAGCACCAGCCCAGTGCAACACAGACATTTACAAAGATAACCTCTTACTTGTGTTGGAGACAATGTTTTCAGCAGATCTGGTGAGTCAGTGGAAATAAATACTCAACGGCTTGATAAAGGCACAAACACAGATGTCAGAAAGCAGCAGCCAAAGAAAGCAGTATTGTTATGGGATTCTGTGCAATATTAAGTGTTAAACAGCTATTTTTAAAGTGAATATTAACTTCAAACTGATGGTGTAGGTCTTTGTAGGGAGTTTTCTTCAATGGGAGCAGAGTGATCATGAACATCACACAGGTGGAAAATGCAGTAACTGTGCTAATGCTGCTGCACAGCTGCAGCCCTGAGGCTGGACATGAGGCCATGCTGACTCAGGCATGACCCAAGTGTAGTTAAAATGGGAGATGGTAGATGCATCCTGCACTTTGCAGCATGTTGAACGTTGTGTTTCCCTGCCATGTGGATGGGCCCTTGTACTTAGTGCAGCTTCCAGCTGTATCACCTCACCCTGCAGTGGTGTCTCATGGCTGGAACCAGAGTTTTGGCACCCGCAGTGGCTTGTTGCAGAGGCACATGGGCTGGGCTCACCAGCTGAACTGATTCAGATTGCCTGTAGGGTGACCTGGGATTCACTCTGGCATGACTGGTCAGCTCACGCACAGCAGTGATGTGATCTGTGTCTACCAGGTTCCCTGGAGACTGGGGACACAGTAAAGTCTGCATTTGTCAAATAGTTCAGAGGGCTGTGATGAGGAGAGTGAAGAAGTATGTATCTCCCCTTCCCAGTTTCTGTGGGCACAGATCCTGCAGATCAGTCTGGTGCTGGGTACTATCAAAGCCTGGGACATCTCTGTGTGCTGCTGTTTTCCCAGGTACTCTCAGATGTCCTCAGTAATGTGCTACCTTCTGGTACAAGTGCTCCACGTGCTGCCCTGGGGACAGGCTGTAAAGTACTGGCCTTCTGACTTCCCTCTTTCCTTCCAGAGGACATCTCTGTCAGCATTGGAGCGGTCAGAACAGCAGATTAGGAGAGCATCCAGCCTGGAAGAGCTGCTTCACATCACTCACTCTGAGGACTGGAAGCTGTGGAAATGCAGGCTAAAACTCAAGAGCCTGGCCAACTTAGACTCCCGCTCTGCTTCACATCGCTCTACCAGATTTGCTGCTGCTTTCTATGATATTGACACACTGAAAGGTAGGTGCAGGTTTGCAGCCAAGTTTGATCTCAGCTTCAAGACCCCTCCCTGATTTTTGTGCAGTAAGCTGTGAAGTAAGTGAGGGGGTTCCTGGAATGCACCCATACTGGAAACAACAGGGCATTACTGGAAAATTACTCCGTATAAAATTGTCAGACGACAGCCTAAGCACATCTGCCTGTTTTGGGGCCAAATCAGGCTTATTGTTATCTGCATACTCTCCAAAGGGAAGATGTACTATGCAGGGATTTGTCAGTCCAGAAAGGAAAGATAAGTCAATGTACAAAAAGCAGGTCAGAATGACTGGCTGAGGGGTGAACAGCAGCACTGTGCTACACCTCAGAACTTGCTTGCAGGCAGAAACGAATGAACATAGAAAGGCAGGCATAGAAATCCCTTTTTCATTAGGTGTGCTCTGATAAAAGGCACTGCACCAGCAGCAGTGTCTGTGTGGGAATTGAGAGAAAGAAGGTTTTGTCCTAACCTCGATCTGTTTGGGGCAATTTCCCCAGAGAAAAGTAGATCTTGAAGCAACCAACCAGCAACTGAAAGTGGAGAATCACAACCTACTCCCTCATCTGGAGCAAGAGTGAATACTTTTCGTTGTAGCTATGATGCTCAAGAGGCATTATATATTCATGGATGTAAAACAAAGGATCCATTACTATATTTTGGTCTAGCAAATGGACGTCCTACAGCAAAGCTAAACTGTAGCCTAATGGAGGACAGGCTGAGATCATCTTTTTGTTGTCTTTACCCTGAGGTGATATTATCATATCACTTTCCTTTTGGGAAATCAGATATTGCTGATTTTGTTCCAATACCACTTTTACAACAATCCCAGCCACATTCACACACCGTTACTCAGCTAAATTATGTCTGAGCAAAGGCCTTAAATTGCTTCTCTGAGCCACAACACAGAAATGCATATACAAGTGCCTGTCTGAAGAGAGTTTTCATATCACAGGCATGGCTTTACAGTTTTCACAGAAATTTTGTACAGAAAAAAACATAAAAAAATATACACATGAAGAACAATTAAGATGACTTTTAATAGTGATAAGCATTTTGCTTACATATCCTTATAATTCTACTCAGCAACATTAAAATTCCATAGAGTTATTAGAAGGAGTATCCAGAGTCAAGTGCTGTAATCCTCTACTCACTATTTCTCATTTAGTGAACACCAACATTTCTGCAAAATTAAAATATCCCTTTTGTCCAAACAGCATGACAACAGGGGATGTTATTAAATGTTACTGAGACAGGGCATATTGAAATTCGATGGCAGAATAATGTAACTTAATATTTATAATGTAAATAATGTTCAGGTAATAAGGTCACTATGCCATTTAGTGTGCTGTGGCTAATTTGAAATGGTCACATGGCTGGAGTACCTCTCCTATGAAGTCAGGCTAAGAGAGTTGGGGCTGTTCAGCCTGGAGAAGAGAAGGCTCCATGGAGACCTAATTGCAGCCTTCCAGTACCTAAGAGGGAACTACAAGAGAGCTGGAGAGGGACTTTTTCCAAGGGCATGTAGTGATGAGTATCGCCGTGTGGG
>VZTD01004241.1:95339-119195 GCA_013397725.1 Rhagologus leucostigma | reverse complement strand
CTTTGGAGCCTGTCCACCAGCGGGCCCCCTCTGTACCTGGGCTCTTTGGTCCCCCGGCCACAACAGCTGCTGCTTCAGCCGATGCAACAGATGAGAATGGCTTTAAGCTAAAAGAGGGTAAGTTTAGATTAGGTATTAGGAAGACACTGGAACAGGTTGCCCAGAGAAGCTGTGAATGGCCCATCCCTGGAAGTGTTCAAGGCCAGGCTGGATGGAACACTAAGCATCCTGGTCTAGAGGAAGGTGTTCCTGCCCACGGCAGTGGGGTTGGAATTAGATGATCTTTAAGGTCCCTTACAAATGAAACTGTTCTGTGGTTCTATTTTACTATGGTCATATAGATAGAGTTTTCCACTTGGAACAGCTGTTAGGTTGCTTCCTAATTTCCCTTTGAAAGTCTAACTCTAGACACAGAGATGTCATCTTTCTCATTAAAAGTCAAGTTGCTGAAACGCAAGTTAGAAAAAGCCCATTGGGCCATCTCCATTCTTCCATTCAAAGTGGAATTATCCCAGGACAGAAAGTACCAATTTTGTTCTAATATATTAATATGTTCAAGGTATTAAAATTTCTTTAAAAAAAAACAAGCCCATAAACATGCATTTCTTTCCCACACCCTTTCCAGTCATTAAACAGTAACCTTTTTGCCAAGGGCATCTGTTTTGTTTTAATAAAATGTTTTGATGAGAAGGCTGGGTCGAGACTCATCATTGTTTCACTACAGTATCTTCCACAGCACTCCAAACTCCATGGGGGAAAATTCAGGACTTTGTTCCTCCTTTCTAAAGCTTTAGCAATTAATTCACTGAAAGTTTGTCTCACTTCATCTAACCACAGTCTCCCCTGAGCTGCTCAGTCATCAAGGACTGCAGCACTTCCAAGCTGGAGACTGTATCACAGCCGAATTTCTCAGCAACTGCCCTGTGCTTGGTCACAGAAAAGATCAGGGTGACCATGGGGCTTCTGAACAAGATGTGACACTCACTTGCTTGGAGGCCAGTTCCTGTAACAGCCCTTCTGCTAAAGAAGTGGTCAATGAAGTGAGGATATGTGTAGCTGGAAAGGTCATCGCTGCTTACTCTCACTGAAGTGACATCTGAAGTGATTACATGCACGTACCTTAATGAGTTTGGCAAATACTTTATTTTCTATTTTAATGTTAGGATTAAATTGCTATTTTGATAGACTAACATTACTCTAGAAAATTCTATCAATTTTAATGATTATTCTTCTCTTAATTTATGCCTCTTCTTCACAATTCAGACATCAAACTCTTATTTCCTGTACTCTTTGCATGACTGAAAAATGGAGCAAATCAACCCTGTGGAAGGACTTTGCAGAAATAAACAAAATAATTTAAATATACAAAGTCAGTTGAAGAAAAAGTTAAAAATCACAAAAGGAAAGTCAGGAATGCGAAAATTAGATGTTCATCTGAAGGTGAGGTATAGCATTTATGTTAAAAGTATTCCAGAATTTTTTCTTTTTCAGAACTTCACTGTAAATGTAGGTACTGCTTTTACAATAGTAGGGAGGTGGACTGCAATGGGGGAGTGATGCCTTAGGTTTTAACTTTTATATTTTTCAAATCCTGTACTGCCTAGTGTATAACTCTGAAGTTTTGTGTGGCGTGTTAGCTGCTGTTCTCTCGTGCTAGTTAGACATAACAAGCCATTCTAGGTTTGCTCTCAAAGGACACCCAGATTGTCCCAGGCCCCAAAATATGTAAACTAAGGCTTCTGAAGAGGAGGGCAAACTTGGGGTAATTACATCATTAACTGGGGTTGTACTTGGAGAACTGATCTTGATATGCAAATGGAACAAACTTATAAAAGTGTGAAGAACTTTTGACTCGGGGTCCATCTTGGGTGTAGCCTTTGACTCCCCAGGGTGTACCTTTGAAGGCCCTTCAAATAAATACCTACCTTTATTCTCTTATTCTTGTCTATTCTCTGCTTTTAGGTGGCCACCTCAGGCATCAAGAGCATTTTTTAATAGTAGAGTTGCTTTTCACCTTTCAGAAGCCTAATGTAGGGGGTAGAGAGGAAAAATGTTTTTCATCATTTTAAGAAGAACATAAAGCATAAGCATTGATGACTCATGAGGAATTCCATAACTTGAATCAAGTAAGCAAAAGACAAAAAAAGGAGGGCCACTTCTTGACAAAACTCAAGACAGTATTATGTAGATGTCAGTGTTTTCTCTGTCTGGTTCGGGCAGTTAATGCATTATTCCTTCTCACAGTCAGAATCTGACAAGTCAGTCAAGCCTGGTCTACTAGTCTACAACAATTCAGTATTTGAAAGATGCCATGGTGTTTTGAATAGACGACTCACACTTGAATTCATATTCTTGTTACTCAGACTTGAACCCCCTGATGGTACTGAGGAGTGAGACTGTTTGTCTTGGATTTCACTGGGCACTTTGGAAACTGTGCTCCCTGGCTGACATCCACCAGGAGTACTAATACCCTCTGACCAGAATCTGTTAATCATTAATGTGCTTTTGCGCTCAGGCCCAGGCTCTACTGAGTCCACGGTGGGGTACACTCACAGAGAGGATAAAATGACAATAAGGAAGGCTACCCTGGAGCAAAGGGGAACAGGGTGTGGGGCAACTTTGTCAGATAGACACTGTGGAGCTGGGGACTCTCAGCTAAGGGAAATCAATGCAGCTCTACGTAATCTCCTGGAATTAACAGAGATTTTGGTCATTTGCATTGAAAGCTAAAGGCAGATAAATGCAACGACCTCTCTGCCAGTGCAGCTGGTGTAAGTTACTGGGATAATTTTGCACTCAGACTCTCTGGTCTTTAGATTGATCCAAATAAGTGCAAATTGATCCAAATAAGTGCAAATGGCCTGCCAGAAGTTCATTTTTATTTATATAATGCTTCTGCTTCACTAATCAAGAAGTTTAACTTTGCCATGATTGTTCATAAAAATGGTGTTCTCTCCAGTCATAGATGAAGAATGGCAAAAGACTCAGTGTGTGCCAAGGGAAACCTGCGTGGAAGTTGCCAAAGAGCTGGGTACAACAACCAACAAATTTTTCAAGCCTCCCTGTGTGAATGTGTTCAGATGTGGAGGCTGCTGCAATGAGGAGAGTCTCAGCTGCATGAATACAAGTACAACTTACGTGTCAAAAACGGTAAATGAGGCTATTCATCTGTTTTCTTTTTACCCTGGCTCACCAAAAAGGGAGGGGAAGGAGGATGTTTGGTTTCTGAGATCCTGTTATGAAAGATCTGTCTGCACTATCATAACAAACAGAAGAATTAATTTTTTATCCATGCGGAGGGAATGCAGGAGTGTGCAATAGCATTTTACATTAATGTTGCATTATTAAAAATTGTTTATATATGTGTAGAGATGGAAAATCAGGTCCTGAGAAAGGGACTGCAGGCTCATGTGATGATCAGAAGTTTAATCTCTCTTTGATATATTGTTACTTGGACTGGGGACCCCTTGAGAGCATTAGCTCCTAGGAATCCTCTGTATCCAGGGTTTAACCCCAGGAAATTTTGTTGTGTTGGGCCACTGCCTTTCAACATTACTGTCCCTGGCAAGAAAGCTGGCTAATAATTTGGGATGTGCAATTTTGCGAGCGAGAAAAGGAGACATATTCATCAGGACAGACCAGGTGCTCTTAATTAGCATACCTCAGGATCTGAATGTCTCAAATCACAGGTCTCTTAGGGAAAGAAAGGCTTAAACCACTAGTGAATTACTAAATAGGTGCAGCAGGTGATACCCAAGTTTTAATGACCAGTGCCAAAAACTGAGCATAGAGTAGCCAGACAGCTTCTTTCTGTAGACTCCCACTAGAGGCTCTGTACAGAGATACCTTGCTCCAGTGGGTGACTGAGCAGAGCTCCAAGTTTAGTACTTTCAGTCCGCTCTGTGGATGAAACCATCTATGTTCATCAATAATCTGGTCTAGTGGGTGGCACCCCTGCCCTTGGGAGGGGATAAAGGGTTGGAACTAGATGATCTTTCAGGTCCCTTCCAACCAAGCCTTTCTATGATTCATACCCACAAATCAAGCACAGGAGACTGGTTCTCCTTGATGAACCTTCACCTTGTGCATTCCTAGTTCACTTGGTGTAATAAATGAAATTCTACTTTTGAAAAAGGCTTTTCTTTAAATCAGAACAAAGATCAAGGGCAGTTGTTTCAAAAAGAACATTAAAGCCCGCATGGGAAACAGATCCAATTCACTTCTGTATTTATTTTGTGTTTGTTGGAATGTAATTCCACTGTGTCTGGTTGCACTGGAATATAGCTGGAGTAAAATAAATCAGGGCCTGTCTTTCTTGCGTCAATGCTCATTAATTGCTTTCATTCCACACCAGAAGGAGAAAGCTGTTATGAGCTGTTGGCCACACACAAAAGACATCTGATCAGCTCAGGGAGCTAGGTCAGGCTAAAAATTATTTATTTATTTACGTGTTTTTTGAGCAGCAGTTCATAAGTTTGTTGAAAAACTGAAATTTTGCAGAGTGTAACATTCCTTTAGCATGCTTCAAAATAAGCATTCCCTCAAAAGTCCCCAGCTAAGTTCCACTTCTGGATACACCATCATCAGTCCAGATTTATGCATCTAATGGAGTTATTCCCATATTCCCACATTAGTGAGAGGATTTTTTTTCCCTTGGTATAAAATATCCACTGCAGGATATTAATGCCCCCTAAAGTGAGACACTGCAACACCTAAGTTTTAATGTCTAAGCAGTCCGGCTCAGGAATACTCAGTCCCTGTAGGTGGATGCAGCTTTAAGCCAAGACATGCTGGCACACCAAGACATGCCCAATGCTTTGGTTTCCATGGGAAGTAAGCTGGTTTAAGGGGCAGAGGGAGTGTGGATCACTTCAACAGCTCCTACACATAGATGCCCAAGGAACCAGAGCCTCCACAAACCTACTCAAAGATCACTCTTAACGATTTGGATGCACTGGAGGCAGGCTGCTTTGTTCCTTAAGCTCCTGCTATATTCAACAGAGAGACGTTTCCAGGATGATTCCCTGCAGAAACCCAGCTGAAGCAAAATGAACTTTCCTCTATTTACTCCTGTTTCTTCTCTCTCTGAGGAGGCTGTGGGGGTTAAGTTAGGTCCCTAAAGATGCATACTGTGATTATACCCAAGGACAGTTAAGTAGCTGTCTCTGTAAGTGGTAGAGATTCAACTGATGATATAACCAAGAACAAAGTTCTCAACACCTACCTCTTTCCCATATGGCCCTAGCATCCAAAAGAGGTTTTTGTGTTTGCTTGCAAATAATTTTGAGCAGTCTTGGGTGTTTAATGGCTGTAATACAACACTAGGATACCCATTTTGGCAAGTTCCTACTTTGGTGGGCATTGCTTACTCTTCAAAACCCTCAGTGCACTTCTGCTCATTTATATTTATTGTAACTATCTCTAGAAAAGAGCAAGGGTGGGAAAAATGGTGGAAAAGAATAGGAGATTTTTATTTAAACCTTCAGATATTAACAGTACAATGGAAAATGAAAAATAAATGTTATTTGTCCCACCTAGCTCTTTGAGATCTCAGTTCCCTTGACAAGTGTTCCCGAGCCTGTGCCCATCAAAATTGCCAATCACACAGCCTGTAAGTGTACATCAAATACCCAGCGCCACCAGTACACCATCATACGAAGATCTGTCCAGTATCCAGAAGAAGATGGGTAAGTTCCCTCATTTGCAAACTTCTACACATGTTAATTGTTTTGCTCTGATTTGCACGTTATAATAGTCCATTCTCTTTCTGTTATCCCAACAGTTTTTCCGAATAACTTGATTATCACTCAGGGTTAGAAAGTTCACCTAAACCATGTGGATTTTAAGTGAATGGATGTCAGAATCCAATAAACTGTAGGCCAGTTCAGCAGCATCTGGAGTCACTAAGACATTTAGGTTCTTGAACAGGGACTCCAAGTGCTCATATTGGCACTATGTTCCACTGGAGCTATTTGGGTATGTGCGCATAGATGTTTTCAGCCTGACACAGCAACTCTGCTTGTGCATTATTTACCCAGGGCACACTGAGTTCTGTGCTCAGGCTAAAGCCCTCTGCCATACCTTATGGCATGTCAGGTCAGAATCAGTGTGAACCGTGGCTGTTCACTTTTTGATCCAGTCTTGGTTTGCATCTGTTGGGCTCATGGACTGGAGAAAAATGACCTCACATCTCACTCCATAATCTGACATAAAATACTAGTGCTCCTGGTGACAAAAGGCTACATAAATTAAATAAATACTCTAGAAACTCAAATAGCTTGAGTGACTCACTGGAAGTCAGCTCGAAAGTCTCTGTTAAGCCCTGCATTTGGCTTGTCCCCATCACTGCCCTTCAGCTGGACATCAGGGTGGAGAGAGGTGGCATTTCAACAAAGCCACTCCAGCCCTCCCTCAGCCTGCTGGCCACTCCAAATCCTCTTTCTTGACAAATACTTCTTGAGAAGAACCTCAGACTTTTTTTCAGTTTGTGAGTTCCCCTTCCAGAGCAGAGGGCCTGAAAGTCAATCTGTCCTTCTGACACTGAAATAGTCCCCTGTGCATCCATGAGCATGGGCAAATTTAAACTGGAGCTGAACCTTCTGGCAGCAAGGCAAAATTGAAAAAAGTTACATGACAGGAGTACTGCAGGACAAAGACCACCCTGCCTGGGGTAAAGCTGTTTTATGGAAAAGTGGAGCTGCAAAACTGTAGCTGTTTCCTAAGGCTGTAATCTGAAATAGGTGCTGAACTTGCTTCTTGTGTTTCTGTGAGCCAGAGAGCTCCACCCTATCAGCAGAACCACGCAGACCCAATTCTCTCTGTTTGCAGCAGTAATGCACACAAGTGCCAGGCCTTCATGTGGTACAGGTGGCAGACCCAGCACACCAGCAGGCTCATTTTGCCAAATGACTCTGATGCTTCTAATTATTCTTTTTTAATTCCTATCTCAATTTCTTTTTCTTCTAGATGCCCCTTTACCAACAAATTTTGCCATAATGGATGGATCTGGGATAGTGACAAATGTGAATGTGTTATAGACACACAGCACTCCAGCAGACGAGAAGGTAAAGATAAAATGACAAAGAGACCCTTTTGCATACTATCTCCAAGCTCTTTGTGTCTCATTCTGGTCTTCTTCTCACTTTTTTTTCATTGAGAGAGTTACAGTTTTTATTCTATATTCCTAGATAGACTTGGTTTATGGTGTGGAAACTCACCTGAAAATAAACACACATATGTTCTTCCCCTCATCTAATGTTTTTTTGCGTGAATGTTTTACTCTCTCTATATTAGCACTCTGAGTAGGACATTGGAAAGCATTTACAAGAGTGTGTGAAGTAGGCTGTACAAATTTTTATTTCACATGCCCCTTAAATTGTATGATGGGCATTAGGGAAACTTCTTAACTCTAAAAAAAAAAAAGCCCTAGAATACTCTGCGTGGGGCAGGTACTAATTCTTTTTTTTTTTTAGTTCTGAAGGGATGATAATCTTAAGTTACTTAGGAATCTTTCAAACCGATATACCCTACATACTCAGGAGTATGTATGTATACTTCTTCAGGTCTGTAGAAGGAAATGGAAGAGGGTAAAATTTGTAGAAGAATAGTAACTCCCCTTCTTCCTCTCCTTCTGTAAAATTTTAATTTTTCAAAGAAATTTGCAGCAAAGATTCTGGGTGGTAACTGTGTAAGTCTAAACATATTTTCTAGCAATAAATATTAAGAGAAATTAAATTTTCTCCAAGTCCTATGCAAGGTTTTAAAAAATTGTTTTCCTTAGGAAACTGTATTGGTCAAAATAACACGATCATAGCACTAGAGGAAACAGACAGAGAAGGAAACCTTGCCTTTGCGCTTTAAGCTACATGTAGCAAGAAAAAGAATAAACCATCCAAGGCAACAATGAATCAATCTGGTGAGCAATTTCTAGAGTAGCAAACTAAACTAAAGCTAAATAACCTCATAAACTGGTATACTGATTACAATCTCCTAAGGTTAATAAGCAATAAATAATTTGCATACTGGTTTCTGCTGGATTTTTCTCACTCTGGCTAAGATCCTCTGACCGTCAGGTTAGGCAGTCAAACACAAGTTAGACTCTTCAGTCAAGAAAGGAATGGCACTCCGTGTTTCAGAATGAGTCTGAAGGACTGAGAATAGCCAGAGCCCTCTTAACTCAGAGTCTTTTGTAAAGTCAGCTCAGAGCATTAAAATCTGTGGCTTGTTGAATTATGGCCTTTGTTGACATAGACTCAATACTTCCTCAGAAAAAAATATCATTCTCCGAAGTACATTGTGTTTGGCAACTGGCTGGGACAAAATAACTTATAATCTGTCTTTGAGGTTGAAATAAAGTAAGATCGAAACACTCCACACCACTTCACACATGCCAAGCTTTATCACCCCAAGGAAAGGGTTTGTCTTCCAGGAATTTTGGGCAGATTCCCTCCTCCCTTTCAACAGGCCTTAGGTTTTATTCTGTGGAGATACTGGTTTTTCAGCATTGAGTAAATAATAATGAAAATTTCTTTCAAGTAATGTGCAAGCCTTTTCTGGCCACTGAGATCAGGGATCAGATGGCAGAGGTGCAGGTTACATTTCACATTCCATAGGTTACATCCAAGAGCTAATTGTAAAGCTACAGGAAATTACCTTCCCAAGGACACCTTATATGCCATGACCTTTAACCGAGGACGTGCTGCTTGCATTTTCATAAAGCTTTCACAAAGTGTGTTCCCTTTTTGTGAGGATTAGCTTCATGTTGTGCTCCAGATGTGCATTTTCAGAGAAGATATTAGACAGTGAGTTCCCTTGGCTGTTTTGGCGCTTTTTTTTGAAAGAAAGTATTTTCTTTCATCTTTGACAAATATGAATGTGCTCCTTGTTGAAGTGTTAGGCCAGCTTGCCCCCTAGTAGACAGAGCGTTACTCCTGAACAATTTCTGCAGTGACTGTGCAGTGAAGTACACATGTGGTTGGAGTGGTAGTTTGCATGGATGTGCCTTTTTGTCATGGGTATAGACTAAATCCTTTTTGAGATTATCTTTTTAAAACTTGTTGCCCAGTAAAGATTTGTGCATTCCAAAACATAACACTAGGCTCTTGTAGCATACATCCCCCAAAATTTTTTGTGCTGGGTTCAACCCACAAGAAATAGCAGTATTAGAATAGAGTGAAATAATCAGCTCAATACTCTCGAGTCCTTTTCTGCATGGGAAGTTACAACAGAAACTGTGAATTCTAGAATCTATCAGAAAGTACATGTGTGAGTCCTAATGAATAGAGAACAGAAAGAGTTAGTCTCTTCAAAAGCAGGATTTAGTCATGTAAACCTTACTGCTAAAAGATGTATGTGCTATTGCAGGACTCCCTCCTCTTGCTGAGCTGGCTATGTGTGGACAACATATGGAATTTGATGAAGAAAATTGTGAATGCATCTGTAGACATAAGTGTCCCACAGATTTCTTTCAAAGTAAAGAGAACTGCAGCTGCTATTTGTGTAGGGAGAGCCAGGAGAGCTGTGCTCTAAAACACAAGATATTTCATGCTGAAACCTGCAGGTAAGTGATCCTTGCCATTCAGTGTCTACAATGCAAGACCTGAATTAGCTTGCTTAGATGTCAGAGGTGCAAGTACTGAATTGGCTAGGAGGTCCACTTGGGATAAATATCTTGCTGAATTTAGGGAGATAATAATAATAAGAATAATAATGGAGATTATATTTACAATACTTACCTTATAAAAGGAATCTCAGGTTTATTTGTATTTTAAAGAAATCTGGACAAGGCCGCTATTCACCTGTCAACACTTATTACTTTTTTTTTTCCTAATCTTTAGGGAATGATGATTAAAACTGTACTACATCTGACATTAATTTTTGCAGTGAGATACCGAGTCTTGTACTTGTAGGTAGGCAGAAACCATCCTGTGACAGCTGTTCTCTGCGACAGCTAAAGGCAATCTCATGGATGATTAGGGACAAAGGCTCCCTAAATTTGCACACGGAGCACAAAGCTCATTCCTTATTCAGTTTGTCCTCAGAGCTAGTATATTCTAAACCTAATGCAATTTTGTACACAAATAAATCCACTCAACCAGCTCTGACTCCACCGAGAAGCAGGAAAATTGTTCTGGGGCTACTATACTCCATGAATTTCCCTAATCTTTTTGTATTATTAGTTTTGAGGTTTCTGTGTCAAATCACAGATAGAAAATACCCTCTTAAAACACCTGTTTTTGTGCATTAGTTAGTTTTTTTAATTTTTCAGAAAGCCTTGGTCCCATGTAGAGACCCAGGAGCATGCAGTACCTTAGTCTCAAAGTTTATATAAGGATAGTCAGCATCCAGTTTCCCTGAGTACCTTGGCAGAGCTGCAGTTCACTGAGTGCTCACCCACAGGGTCCACTCTCAGTGGCTTCATAGGTTCATTCACAGGGAAGATGCTGTGGAAGAAGTAACCTTTGCATCTTCAGATTCAGCTTTGAAAACAAGGACAAACACAAAATAGTTGGCAAGTATAAAAATAGCAAAAACAATCAGCAGAGCTAAAGAATGAGCATGAAAGAATTGGTTATTTATGTGTTTCAGACAGGTGGGAGGGGAGCAATGTAATCATTTGTTTACATGAATTTGGCTTCAAAAAATTACTATAATCTGGACACAGGACCTTAATGCCAGACTTCTAATATTTCTGGAGGAGCAAAGCTGAATCATGAAGTGAGATTAGCTATTTTGCAGAATTTCAGGGCAGCACTATCCAGTGCTGACCCTTGGGACTTCACTGCTCTCAAGAAATGAAAGCATCACTTAAGTCATGACTCTGGACAAATGTACCACTGCAAGACATGTTGCTGTAGGCAAAAATTGTCGGGCAGCAAATTCTTGTCTCCATGTGTTGTAGGACGTCAACACTTTCCCAAACAGTGTGTAGGGAGCATTGCAGTGTTCAGTGATGAAAAAGCTGAGGAATATGACAGTAAAGAATTATCATATTAAAATGCTTTTCTCTTTTGCATTCTTTCTCCATTATCAAACAGTTGTGAAGACAGATGTCCATCCCAACCCAGAACATGCCCAACTGCCAAACCAGTGTGTTCCAGGCATTGTCGTTGTCCAAAGGAGAAGAGAGGTTCTCATGGGTCCCAAAGCAGAGAAACTCCTTGACTGAGCTTCCCTTATTCTTTGAAAATCCACTGCTTCGCAAAGTAGCTGTCACTGACTTTCAAACAATAGTAAACATGAACATCTTCCACATTAATAGCAGAAGAATTAATCCAGTCTGCATTTATTTATTAGAGTAATCACTAACTGCAAGTGAATCCTCTGGGACATTGGTAATTGTTCTCTAAGAGGTAACAACAGCTGATGAATTTCTGACTGCATGGAAGAAAGATTGGAAAGTACCAGTTCCAGTTACGTTATGGAAGATGAAGCTCTGTATTGGAAATAGAGTCACAGTCTCCAGCCAGTCGTTGAGAAATTGAGACTTGATAACCTTAGCCTCTGAATCCTTAGCTAATGCAGCTCCTGGGTAAAACTTTCTTCAGAAATTCAGTGTACCGGATTTGGCTTCTAATAGTTCAGCACTGAGTTATTTGATCTACTGTCCAGCTTTGATTATCATTTTGTGTTTATTGTACAACTACTGTCAGATGTGCCATATTTAAGTGTATATAAGAAAATAAATACATCAGTTATTCGAGTGGATTTGATTTTTCTCTGTTATTTTAAAACTCTGCCCAACAAAAAGAAAATAAGCAAAACCCCAAAGCCATTTCAAGTACAGTTTTCTTACATTTGTTCCACAGGGACTGGCTTCTGCCCAAACCCAGGTCGAAACAAGGTCACTTGACCCAACAGTTTCAGTAAAAAAGAAGCATTTCTTCCCACGTCTGCCTGACAGCACGTGTGGTTTATTTATTTGTTCCTGGTGTAGTGTGTTAATCTTCCTAAGGGGATAACAGCACACTAGTGCTAACTCTTCAGTGAATTTTGGAAAAGCACTGTTTACTAGAAGATGGTTTTCCTTTTAGCCTACCACACAGTGAAAATATCTCCTTTTCACTGAAATTCCTCTCCCCATTGTGAAGCCTGAGTAACAGTGCTTTAACCAGATCAGGTATAAGGGCAGTATTATTTTCTGAGCCACTGAAGTCTGGTGTGAGCTAGTCCAGAGAAAATATTATGAGCAATAATCCTGAACTGGAAGTGATATTCTTGACATCTGTATGATTTTTTCCCAGTTGCTGAATTCTGCACTGCACTGTGAACAAAGGGAATAGAGTATATGAAATAAATGCTACAGAGATGGAACATTTGACACAACACAGGGAACAGGAAATGGATTTCTGATGCACAACTAAGATTTTTTTATTTGTACTTATATAGGAAAAATAGATTGCTTTAAAATAAAATTAGAGCCAGATCCTGTAAGATTGACGGAATGTCTGGACAAAGCACCAAACAATTTAACAGGCCCTTAGTCTCAGTAAGGCATTTAGGATTTGATCCTGAGTGCTGTGAGTGCCTCCTAAGCTATCTGGGACCTAGGTCTGGGCAAACAAACCTGCAGGCTGTTTGTGCTATCTGCTCTGTAAACTGGCCTGGGATCCTCTGACTGAGCAGCATAGTCTGACCTGTGAGCACCCTGGGTGGAGCCCCTGCAGCAGGGTTACCTCCTGGGCTGCACCGGGCTTGCCTGATTTGGGTGTTCCTCCAGAGCAAAGGACACGTGCCACCAGCATGAACGCTGCATGGACAATAAGGGGAAGGTGATCCCAGTGCAACACCAGGTGAAGCAGCCTGGCAGCACAAGCACACCCTCATATCTCTCCTGCTCCTCCAAGAGGCTGTAATTCAAACATATGTGTGTGGTGGTGAGGTCCCTGAGCCGCACAGGGGTCCATAAAAGGAATGAACTGCCCCATCACTTCTGTCTCATCTGGGGGCACCCTGACCAAATGGCTGTGTTGCCAATAAGCTACACCAGTATTACACTCCTCAGAAAGCCAGGGAGCTGCAGAGGCAAACCTGACACTTAACTGGTAGCACCAGAGGTATATGGAGTAAAAATACACCTTTATGCAAAACCACACAAAAGTATCTGTAAAGCTAAATTTTGTGGAAAGAAATCAAGCGTTTACACGTCCTAGCATAACCTGGAGTTTAGCAACTGGAATGCTGCATTAATTACATCTGTATCCTGTCAGTGTTGATCTGTAGAGGCTTCCTTGGTTTTCTGTCCTGACCAGTGAATATATTAACTTCATTTTTCAAAACTGAGCTGCTGTTACCTGAGAGACAATTAAGTCTGCTTCAACCCCAGAAGGCTCTTAGATAAAGCAGTCACTGAGGGGCTGAAAACCATGTTCCAAAGCTTTTCTCACAGAGAGGGATTTGAACATGAACCACCTAACTGCCAGGAGATTACAATGGCCATTAGGATACATAGGCTGGAAAGGTACCATCACTGACCACCACTGTGAACTCTGCTCTGAGGTCTTCCACACTTTGTTAGCTGCTCCCTTGGGCCAGATAGATACAACAAAGCCTCTCTGAGTTTGCTATTCAAGGACACTCAGACTGTCCTAGGCCTAAAAAGTATAAACTAGAGCCCCTAGAGAGCTGGAGAAATTGAAGAAATTACATCATTAGCTAAAGTTTTAATTGGTGAATTTATGCTGATATGCAAATTGACCAAACCTATAAAAGTGTGAAGAACTCGTGACCTGTCGTCCATCTTGGGGTCCATTTTGGGAGTAGCCTCTGGCTCCCCAGGGTGTCCCTTTGAAGGCCTTTCAAATAAATACCGACCTTTATTCCCTTACTCTCGTCTAGTCTCTAGGTAGCCATTCAAGGCATCAGTTCTTTGGCACCTCCAGAAGGGACAAGGAGGCTTCCGAAAATCCTCTGGGACTCAGAACATCCAGCTCAGCTCCCCCATTCCCCATTCCACTGCAAAACAGACCTGTGCCTGGATGTCCAATGCAAGACTGAAGATCCCAGTGGGATGGAGTGAGATGAGATCTTGCTATATCTGTAGGCTTCTTTCAGTCTAAGTCTCTGGGTGAATCTAACCTTTAACCTCAAAATTTTGCTCTTAAATCTTGTGGATCACTTTGTTAAACACTTAGGCAAACATTTTTTTGATATTGTTGTGGTTTAACCCCAGCTGGTAACTGGTTTAAGTACCACACAACTCACTTGCCCTACCACCACCCTAGGGGGAAGATTTGGAAAGAAAAGGTAAACCTCACGGGTTGAGGTAGGAACAATTTGATAATTTAAACAAAATAAAATATAACAGCTACCACAACAACAGTAATAATAATGCTACTACTCGTAGTAGTTGTAATGGAAAAGAAAGAGAGAGAGGAATAAAACCCAAGAAACATAAATGATATACAACACAATTGCTCACCACCCACTGACCAATGCCCCGTCCATCCCACTGGTGATCAGCACTCCCCTTCCCTAACTCCTGCGTTTATATACTAGGCATGACATTCTATGGAATGGGATATCCCTTTGACCCATTGAGTCAGCCATCCTGGCTAAGCTTCCTCACAGCTTCTTGTGCATCTGCTCTCTGTCAGAGCATGGGAAATTGAAAAGTCCTTGATTTAGAGTAAGCACTACTTAGCAATAGTCAAAACATCAGTGTGTAATCAATATTATTCTCATATTAAAAACAAAACACAGCACTGTACCAGCTACTAAGAAGAAAGTTAACTGTATCCCAGCTGAAACCAGAACAGAGACAAACATGTTCAAGCAACAGAGAATGTGTGATCATCAAAAACACACCTGGAGGTCAACGTAAAATTCAGTGTTATTTTCAATGAATTTAACCCCTTACAGGTTCTTCTACCTGTGAGGGATTTCTACTTTGCAGGAGCAATGTGCCCAAAATCTTGTGGACTAAGAGCAGTGTTTAGGCTTACTGTGAAGATGGAAAAAGAAACTGCTTGTGGTGGCATTCACTAACAAGAGTGGCCTAAGAAGCCAGCACACAGGTTTGTATCTAGTTTATAACTTCAATTCTCCTTAGAGGTTCTCAGCCTAAATTTCCAGAAGCCTTATGAATGTACTTCATGCTTCAAGCAGGATTGTCAGCTCTGGTGCAACCTACAGGCATCTTACAGCGTATTTCTTTTTCAGTAAATTCCTACCCCAGCAGATTATCTGCTCCTAAGGGCTTGTGCCAATCTCTGTATCACAGGCTGCTGCTCTTTTCCACCGTACTCTCCTGATCATTAGAAAAGCAAGAGCATATATGAATATTTGTAACAATCACTGAAATACCACGTGGAAAAGCTCAAGAATTTAAACACAGAGCTGTGAATGACAGCGCTGTGTGACGGTCTTCATTGCCACTGCCACAGCCCCAGTAAGATTTGGATGTCGCTAACTCTGTGGCATAGCCATATATCCTTTATAAGGAACACTAGACCTAAAGGGAGGGTCTAGGTGAAGATGCAAACACATGCGGATAATTAGATTTTGGTGGGGATTTATAAAAGTTCAATGTTGTTTTGTTGGCGAAATTCTGGATTTTTCATTAAAAAATATTCAACAAACTTTAAAATAGAAATGCTGTATGTTGTCTTTCATATTGATACATCACGTTGACTTTAAATTAGGATATTTAATATAACAATTCAGAAGAATTAAATGAGACATATAAAATTCATAGCAGATCTGTTTTTTGACTGATGTCATTAGCTCTTAACCTATGACTAAATGACCTTCTTAAAGAGAAGGTTATTGAGCAGTGGAATGTTCTCTTTGAAGTTTGAAAGGCATTTTATTACTGTGTTCAGCATGACTTGCTTTTTAGGCATATGGACATGATTTACAGATTTCACAGCCAGAATAATAATGCTAAAAATTCCTGTTGCGGTGTGTCTTAATTTTTATATAGTAAGGGATATCTTTAATGTGATATTTGTATTACATGCGTAATAGCAATGAGAGCACTTAAATAATAATTGTTAATTCTAAATAAACACACATGAAGTTTCTCAAACCATCAGTTTTTATGAGTAGCTAGCTTCCACTTGTATGTGCTTTTTTGCAGGAAGGGGACAAGGAAAAATATGAATCAGAATAACAGCTAAATATGCACACTGCATTGAAAGAGTCAGGAACAATTCATCTACTTGCAAAAACCGTACTTGACTTCCAGAAGGACAGAGGTACGTGTGATCTTACCAAATGCTGGTGACATGGAAGAAATTCAAGCACATCTTGAAATTACTGCTCTCGTTTACTTCAAAAGCCGTCACAGGTGATACGCTGTGACATTGCTTATAGCAAGAATTATTCATGGGAGGTTTGACAGAGCACATATAAATCCTGTCATACTCATATACACTGCAAACATATAAATCTATATGTATCCTTTGAGCATCAACTCCAGCTGACTTGTAACCTTCCTGTATTCCAGTGAAAACCAATGTGAATCTGCTTGGGTTTATTTTTTGTTTTCTTGTACCACTGTAAGTCAAAATTTATGCTATCAAAGTTACTTTGCTTTACAGTAGAGTAAAGAAAAATGAAAGGAAAATCTTGAGACACCAAAACTGAATCTGAGGAAGCTCCTTCAGCTGCCTGTTTCCTTTGTATTTTCTAAATAACTGGTAAATGCATTTCAACTTTAAAATATCAAAGAGCTTGTCATCTTCTAATTCTGGACTTGTGGAGTGAATTGCTCTTTCTGGAACTACAAGGTGCATACCTGGCCAAGTAAATCTATGTTCTCATTTATTAAAGTCAACATTAAAAAAAACCAAACAAGCAGGGATTACAAGTGATGTACTGCCATTCATTTAATTTATCAAACTCCTACATCAGCAGTTACTTAAAAACCTCACTAAAAACTTTTAACTCAAGGGTAAAAAATCTGTTTTAAATTAAGATAAAAGGAAAGAGCTCCTTTGGCCAATAAAACAAAATGAGTACACAAAATGATGTGTCAGGGCTTGGTCTGCATTTTGACTTCAATGCCATTAACACCCTTCTTTGTTTCCACTTTTATCATACTTTACAATATTACTCAGTGTGAAAGGTTCTTCCAGGCTTGAGGATCCATAATTTAGTGTGAACTGTTTTCTTTCTTAAACATCTAAAGGTACCTTTAAAATGTTTGTGGTTGAATAATCAATTATTTAATTCTAGTCTGCATTAGTATGCTAATAATGCTATTTATTAGCATAAATATATGCTATATATTTAAAACTGCAGCAGTAGTTATACAAAAAGTATCTAGTTATGGAGTGTGATTACAAATTAAGTGCCAAAAAAATAAGGTAACAAAGTAGGAAGCATTTCACTCAGTCTTTTGCCCCACTTTTTTATGCTAAGTGGTATTTTTAATTGGTGAAGACTATCCTGATGTGTGGCTTAGGATCACAGGTCCAGCTGAAATGGTAATGCAAGATACCCAGACTAACCCATCAGTTTCTGTTAGGTGATTCACTGGCAAGGCATTTATCCAAAACGTTTCATTGACCCCAGATCCCACTGTCTATGCACCCTCATGTGCCTCCTTTGATCTTTTTTCTTGGGAAAGAATATCTTGATCCCTATTAATGGACTAACTGTTGAGAATTGTATTTAAACATTCAAATACAGTGGCATAGCAGTTATTTTGATTCAGTCCTCAGAATAAAATCACCAATACAAGTGATGAAACACAAGGAAAAGCTTAACACATCCACAAGAACTATGCAGTGCTTCTTATCAATATTGTCTTTGCAATAAACATCAATATTTTCCTGTATCTCAGTTATGAAGGCATATCATGAAAATCCCTTGAAAGTCATCTGGTCTCTCTGTTCCTCCATTTGCCTGTGCATCCCATTTTAAATCTACCCACAGCTCACTCCCAGAAGTTTTCAGAGCTAAGAATGTACTCCAGGGGACAGGTAGAGAAGTGTAGGCAATCACCTTTCACCTTGCCCCGCTCCACATCAATTAAGTTAACCTCAGAGCAGTACTTTCCAGCCTGCACAAGGCTTGAAATCTGTGGCTTCCATTTCACATCTCAAGAATGGTTTGCATGCCTCTCTGAGTCTTCTCAATTCTAACAATCAAATAAAAATTACTTCTTCCTCCACAGACCTTACCTCGTTTTTATCTCTAGATATTCAAGGCTACAGTAACAGTATCAATTTAAAGAAACCCTTGTCTCATTTAATGTGTTTTAAATTACAATTAAAAATAATTATTCTTGCTCTACAGTTCAAATTTGGATGCAAACTATCAATATATAGGAAAGTTCATGCTTAGCTTTTATTAGAAACCCAGTTTTCTTTAAATTGAAACTGTAGAATGCAAGCAGGTACTACTCTATAGGGTTTAATGACTACAAAGAACAGTGCTAACAATGTTCTGGAGCATTTGTGTGGTAGGAGCATTAGTAGTAGGAAATAAAACATACCAGGTGCAGGTTCTTCAGCTTTGCACCGAGATATTTTGCACTGCCACCAGGACGAACACTTTTTAAGTTTCCAATAGCACCATCTACTGTTGTCACTGCACCTTTTTTTCTCCTCCACCAAGAAGTCCTCACACTTATTCAGCTTTCAGTTAAACCCATTTTGTTAGCATTTTAAAGCTGAAACCCACCCGACAGTTCTGCCACTCCAGTTTGTGGCAGACTCATAGAATCATACAACGTAGAACTCCACAACATAAATTGCCAGGAGTTTTTAAGAGTTTGTCAAGTACAATCCTAAAGATACAAACAGAAGACATCTAGGACAGGCCTTCTCTTCTAGCACAGCTGATACATGAGTGTTAAAGTACTCTGATGTGGCCTCAAGGCTGCAAAACATATACAGACCTGCAACTAAATAGACAGGAAAATCTAGTAAAGCTGACAAAAAAAAAAGAGAAAGTAAAACCAAATCTAGTGTGGTCAGCATGCTGTGGCTTCATAACTGACACCAGATCTGTGTGTTACTGTAAATCATTTGATCCAAATCAGACACAGGCAGAATTGTATTTCTGTCAAATTAGTCAGATGGCTTGTTAGAGAGTTGATAGTGGTTGCACGCTGGCTGCAGGACAGATACCCCCAGGTCTGCCAGTACAAAAGCAACCAGTCCTTCTGACAGACTTAAAATGTCAGGATAAGCACAGACATCACTTTGCACTGTGTGCCCAGGAATTTTTTCTGCCTGATTTGAGGAGTACTTAAGCTGGATCACTGCCTTGGCTGAGGAGGTAGAAGACAGGCACCATCCAGGCTTTGTTTGCCGTGACTGCTCCTGCTAGGGATCAGGAAGGAACAGAGACCAAGTGTTCAGATACTGGAATGGATCCTGCATGGGAGTGGTGAATGACTCACTCACACGTGGTATAAAAGAGGAATATTCTCAGTAATGGCCAATGCACTGCGAGCAACTGTCCTGTCCCGTGCCCTGCTAAGAGATGTAACCTGTTTGTAAGCCCAGAGGACTGGAAGCTACTTCTGGTATACATCCTCTGACTGCTCCCAAGCCCTCTTCTTCACCTTCACTGACCTGATTTGACAGGGAAGGGAATGCTCTGGGCTCTGGGATGGAAGAGCATTGTAGTACGCAGAGGATGACCAAGTGATTGAGACGCAGGGCGTGCATGAGAGGCACAGGTTACACACACGTGAGAGCTAACACGCACAGCCTTCAGCCTTGCCAATCAACTTCTCCCTTCTGCTAGCAAATTCATCTCCCTCAGATGAATTCCAAACTGCTTGGAAGGGAGAAGTGTCTGTAAAACAGAAAACCAACTTATTTTCTGGCATCTAAGAGAGAAATTTGGCTTCAAGAAAAAAAGCCCTTTCTCCAGTTTGTGTTTAATGGTAATTTCCTTCACAGACTGCACTGCGGTTTGTTAAGCCTTCAACTTGAAAGCTGTATTTTAGAAGTACATTAACATGTAATTTCAGCCAGCTTCTGTGGGATTCCATGAACAGGAAAACCCAGGTGCTTGGATGAGAAAACCATGATTTTTCCTGGCTGCTTTATGGGAGGTATTGCAGCCAGGTAATAAGATTGCCTGTATGCAGTAGAAACCAGGCAAAACCAACCTTTCTAAGGTATTATTATTAAATCTGTTAGATCCTGTTGCTACTTCCTAGCATCAAAAACCAACTGCTGAGGTAGACACTTGGACACTCACTCCCTCTACACAGGAATCTTAGAAGTGACAGGCTCTCCAGCCTTACCCTGTAAAAGGAAACTAAATGGAAGGACAATTCATCCTCTTTCTTCAGAGGAACGATTCCAAATACTACTTTCTTCCTTGTTTTGGAGCCTATTTAATTCCAGCAGGATCAAAAAAACGCAAACACTGACATTTTTCAAACAGGGTGTTGGGCCTGTCTCTGGCTCTCTCCTGCTTGGTTTCACTAATCAGTCTCAGTTTATGCTGCATCTATAGGCAATATTCTCCATTCAGCAGTACTGTTTTTCACTGATGTTCTTCACTTGTGGCTTCCAACAGTTTCTGCTTTCCTGAATCATGCAAAGAAAATGTCCTTCACTGCAAGCCAGTTGTGCAGTCTCGCACCACTATTCCATGTCCCAAGATTTCTCTTCCAGGAGCACCAGGGCTCCCTTGTCACGGCATCAGGCTCTAGAGCAGTACTGGTTCACAGCTCTGTTGTGAGGCACTCTGTGAACAACTGATAGCTTGTTTTTGTCAACGTCTTGGTTTGAAAGACAGGTGTCTTCTAAGGAAGGCAGGAGCCTCCCTTGGAATGGAAAATGCAACCGCCTTCTCTCCAAATTATTATAAATTTGAATTTGAGGGGCTTTCAGGCAAAGATATGAGGAATAGGAATGACAGTTCCTTTACTTATATATATATACACATATATATAACAAAGCAATAATACAGAAACACTGGTTTAACCTGACAGAGTCAGGGTACGACCTGACACCCTGCCAGGCAGGGTGGTGGTAGCAGTCCGGTTAGGTGATAGCTGCAGTTCTCTTTGATGTGGTTCTGTTGAAGCAGTGATCTTGTAGAAGAGGTCTGGTCCTCCTCAGAAAGTCCAGTGGTGGTTTTGTAGCTCTTGTCCTCTGGGAATCCAGTGGAAAAAGGCTGCTTGTGCTGTACCAAACCCCAGACTATATCCAGGTGGGAATGCTTGGCTCCTTCCCCCTGGGCGGAGCATCTCACAATGGGGTGGTGAGTCACAAGGTAAGGCACTGATGGGCCCATTAACAGGAGATAGTCCGGAGGGAGGAGGCAGGGAACATTGCTACACCTGGTTTCAACAGCTCATGAAGATGGTAATAGAATACACTGTAACCCAGGACAGTCAATTAGTATTGTTTTGTAATAATCAATGTGAATGCTTTAGGCTTATTAAATGTAAATAAATGCATTAATTTAATACACCATCTTATAACACACAGCAAAGCCACTTCACCAAAGAGTGACAGTCTTTGCTCCATACAGAGATGGACTAAGAACAATGTCATCCACCCAGCTGGGGGTAGAGTGGCAAATTCAGCCTGAGAGGAGGCTGAGCGGGAGACAAAAGAGCAGAGTACTTGGAAGAAAGTTTTCCTATATTTTCAAGAACACTGAGGAGGTCTCCTTGAGGCACGATGGCATCTGCTAACTGAACAAAGACACAGGAGTCTCTTTAAGTGTCCTCCATCTTCTCTCTCCATTAGCTCAATTTATGAGATGCTTTAGAGAGCATTCAAGGACCAGGCTTGGAAGTGGCAATTACTCTGCTGTCACAGGTTTTACATCTTTACTCTCTACTCTGTTTATCCTACAGTCTCACTCCAACCTTGTATGTGTTTTAAGTGAGGGAGTGAATATATTGAGTGCAGGCATTTAGAAAGTAAGAAGATTTGATTCTTTCTTCAGCTGTTGGTCCCTTCAATATCAGCTTCACCTCAGATCAGGGCAGGATAGACTCTGGATACAACCAAGATCTGTGACAATTTTATGAATAAACAACACCACAGCCAGTGAAAAGTGTGTCTTATCCCATCCTTGTGAACCAGCTGTGGAGAGAAAATTTAGCAGCACCTTTTTCAACTTGGCAGTGGCAAAGATTCCTTTCCTTTTCATTGAGGTTTTTCCTAGGCTCCTCTGTAGACAAATTATTCAAGGTCCCTTGAACATGACAGCAGGAGAAGGCTGCTGATACAGGGGGATTGACTGGACCACTGACAGGTGTGACATTAAGCTCAACTGGACACATTTAGTGAAGAACACAGATGTCAGACCACCAAAGCCAACATGCCGGACCAAAGGCATGAAGGCTTGGACACCATCCCTGATCTCCTTCAGAAAGACATCCAGAGCCTATGACCAACTGCCGGGAAAGTAAAGAAAGGGGCTGCTATGTCATATACCAGTTATGATTTCTGTTTAAATTTTTTAAGCTTGCATACCAAGAATTACAACTTCTCTAGAGAACACACTTGAAGAACTAATCTGAAAAAAATAATTTTCCAAATAGTTAAAATCATAAGCATTGTTTTCCTGACAGCTAAAATTGGAGTGACGTGATAGCTTGATTCTTCAGGGCAGTGTGACAGCAAGGGAGGTCACCATCATCATTTACCAGAGCTCACATCATGGGGTGCTGCAGCAGAGAACCTCCAAGTGCGTTCCTCCTTCTCCTGGCACTACTTTGGTGGCTTTTTCCTAGATGCAATTAAAGGCCACAGCTTTACACCCAGGTTACAGTTTCTTCTGAGAACTAGGATCACTACAAACTCCTGCCTCTCAAACTCTTCTTTCACACCCTGCTGTTGCTGGTGAGAAGCTTCCCCTCTTCTGGCCTCACACTCAGCTTCCCATCCTGAAATTCAGGTTCTTGCCATGCCAGAGAAGCACCTGATGATGAAATCAGGTTTGCCAGTCCTGGTCCTGCCTTACTGAACACATGAGAAAAAGTCAGTCAATGAGCAATGCTTTTCTTACTCAACACAGTAGTGTCTTGCACACCTATTCGTCCCCAGAATGAAGTGCCTGATTTCCTCCTTAGTCCTTCTTGGGATCAGTGCCTCCAAACCACGTCTGTCCAAGCTTCAGTCTAACAGGAATCCAGCCAGCCCTCCAGCCTAGGTCAGCTTGTACTGTCACTCACAATAAACACATTTGCATAGGCGTAATGACAGAATCAAATCTGACAAAATCCATATCAGAAATCTTGGCAAGAAGAAGGAGCTGCCAAACATAATTTTGGGAACATATAGGAAAGGCATGAACATCCTTCTTGGCAGCCAGCAGCAGTCAAGATAGTGTTGGAGCTGCAAAAAAGGCTGATGGTAATGCTTCTTGAGAAGACCAGGAATACATAGCCAAGTGATGTCAGCCCAGCTCCTTTCCCAGTGTTCAAGCTCCTGGACCGCCTGTAAAAATCATGGTTTATTTATTTTCATTTAGAGATAGCAAGCTTTCAGCACTTGCAGCAGAAGAGTCTAGAACATTTCGGGAGCTCCAGCTGTAACTGAGCCAAACACACCAGAAGAGTTTCTCCACTGGGGGCATAGCAAAGCCTTTGGAATTTTGAGGCAATCCCATCCCTATACGGCATTCAAATCACTTTTTCTCAGTAGCTCCGGACTACGCTTTTTCCACAACAACCGGCCGGGACGGGCTTCCCACCACAGCAAGGACATCGCTGCTGCATTAGCGCGGTCCCCTCTGTGCCTGGTGCCGGGAGTGGGGCGGGATCCCGGCATGCAGGATGGGGCGCGGCCGGGAGCGGGGCGGGATCCCGGGTGCGGGCCTCGGAGAGGGGCGGGAGCGGGGTGGGATCACGGGGTGCGGAGCCGGGAGTGGGGCGGGATCACGGGATGAGGGATGGCGCAGGGTCGGGAGCGGGGCGGG
>VZTD01004241.1:49043-95053 GCA_013397725.1 Rhagologus leucostigma | reverse complement strand
CGAGTGATGGCGCCTTGTGGTTCCTTCCCCCGGCAGGAGCGGGCCCGGGATGGCGGGCGGAGGCCCGGCGGCGCACAGCGTATGCATGGTGTCGGACTTCTTCTACCCCAACATGGGGGGCGTGGAGAGCCACGTGTACCAGCTGTCACAGTGCCTCATCGAGCGCGGCCACAAGGTCCTGGTGGTCACCCACGCCTACGGTCACCGCAAGGGCGTCCGCTACCTCACTAGCGGGCTGAAAGTCTACTACCTGCCCCTGAAGGTGATGTACAACCAGTCCACGGCCACGACGCTCTTCCACAGCCTGCCCTTGCTCAGGTACATCTTCGTGCGGGAGCGGGTGACCATCGTGCATGCCCACAGCTCCTTCTCCGCCATGGCCCACGACGCCCTGTTCCACGCCAAGACCATGGGGCTGCGGACGGTGTTCACTGACCACTCCCTCTTTGGGTTCGCGGATGTCAGCTCGGTGCTGACCAACAAGCTGCTGACGGTGTCCCTGTGTGACACCAACCACATCATCTGCGTCTCCTACACGAGTAAGGAGAACACGGTGTTGCGAGCAGCCTTGGACCCTCGGATAGTCTCTGTCATCCCCAACGCTGTTGATCCCACCGACTTCACTCCAGACCCGTCGAGGAGGGATGACAGTACAATAACAATTGTTGTTGTCAGTAGACTTGTTTACAGAAAAGGTAATGAGGGATCAAATGTAAGCTTGTTTTGGTTGTTTCCTTTCTTTAGAAAGGTCTTGGTCAGGTATCACTTAGGCTGTATCTGTGGTATGGATGGAATTTCCACTGGCAGTGGTGAGGTGGCTGTTCTGAGCTTTTATGTATGTGCACTCAAGAAGAAGAAATGTGCATTTCTTTTTGCACGTGTTGAGTTCAGAGGTGTGTTTCCTTTGTAATACTGAAGATACTGGAAACTGCAATTTGTAACATGGATAGTTTGGCTTATGTTGGACGTAAGATTTAGGGCCTAATGCATATATTCTGATGGAAATGTTTTAATAGTTTTTTATTTAATTAAGTGACAGCAACTTAAGTGATTTTTTTTTTTTGCATATTTGTCTCCTAGGAGGTCACAAGTTGTCTTTTTTTTCATATTTTGTTGTACAGGAGTTTAACTGTCTTCAAGAGACTTTTTTTTCATTTCTTCTGCTCTTGAATAGAGTTGTAGCAGCGGGCTAGATCTTGAGAAGTTCTGAAATGAAATACAATAAGGTCTTGCCCTAAATTTTCTACTCTTAGGTATTGATTTGCTTAGTGGTATAATTCCTGAGCTCTGTCAGAAATATCCGGAGTTACATTTCTTAGTTGGAGGAGAAGGACCAAAACGAATCATACTGGAAGAAGTCCGGGAAAGATACCAGCTACATGACAGGTTTGTTCTGTGGATGGCTATGACCCTTCAAGGTACTTCAGGGGTGGGGAACTGCCTGCCTCCCTCCTCCATAAACCCCAAAACCTGAGGCTGGAGGCCTAAAAGTAGATAAACCAGACACTGAAGATTTTGAGAGTTGGTCTGTGATCCTGCAAGTTAACTCATACTTCTGTGAATAGGCCCTGAATGAGCCTTCACTCAATTCAGAGAAAAGCTGACTTAGATATAAATTTATCACACTCCTCTCTGCAACCTTGATGCTTGGATCACATATGGCATCAGGTGTTAACAGCTCGTTTGTGTCACTGCATGTGATGATGACTGCTAGTAATTTGTTTTATTATTTCAGTATGAAACTCTTAAGGATAGTGCTTATCTCTTGTCTTTGTGGTACTACGAACATGTTCCTGGTGCTACCATGTTACCAGGATGTTGCCATGATACATACGCATTTATATATTTCTCTGAGGTTTTCTCGATCAAGAACAGTTTCATGTTCTTAATTTTTCATTTTCTTTTCTAGGTTTTTTGTTGCCTGTTTTGTACTTTAGTCAGTGATTGCCTCAATTAAAATTGTCAGTATCATTCTCATTTTACCCTTTATTGTTTTCCATTATCTCTTCAAAAGAATAGGTCCTGATCACTGTATCTTAAAAACTTTTCCCTCGTCAGACTCAGATTGATCAGACCTCACACTGAAAATTCAGATAATGCATTTGACAGATCGTAATTATTAACTGAATGAAGCCATTTTTTCTTGCAGAACTAGAAGGCTCACTAGCAATGTTCTGGAGGCAGTTGTCATTAAAACAGCGACTTCTCCCACCAACTTTATTTTCAGAAGTTTCTTTCAGTGTGACAATAAAAAAGCAGAATCTCCTATTTCTCCATTGCTAGAAAAATTTAGAGAAAACTAAACCAATGGGCATGTGTTTTTTCTCTCACTATATAAGTGTGAACCATAGGTACCTTTTTCAGAATGTTTGTAACACTATACAGCATTATTATGGTCCAAATCTAATGTTTATCTCTGGGGTTTTTTTTCCTCTTGTATGCAGGGTGCGTCTTCTTGGAGGCTTGGAACACCAGGATGTTAGAAATGTCCTGGTCCAGGGGCACATTTTTCTCAACACTTCCCTCACTGAGGCCTTTTGTATGGCTATTGTGGAAGCAGCAAGCTGTGGTTTACAGGTGAAAAAAAAAATCTCAATATCTAGAGAGCATGTATCCATTTTAAACAAATTTCACAATGAAGTAATATGTGCTTGTAACATTTGATTTCATCTGAGGATCTGTCTTTACAGAGGTAAGCAAATATTATCCCCATTTACAGATCACCTGAAAGCTGAGACAGAAGGGTTGACTGAAACTGCTTAAGCTTCAAGAAGAAGTTTGTGCAGAATTGGGAATAACTTGTAGATCTGCTCTCAGTTCTCTGAACTAGCCAGACTGCCTCTCTAAAATACTATTTTGTGTGTACTCCATTATGGAGTTTTGGAGTAGTTGATGTTCATGAAGGTTTACTTTGACAGTACTTTGAAAGGAGCTGCAGAAAAATTGCCTTACTGTGTAGGGATTCAAGATAAGAGTTGGAGAGAGAGAAAACAGTAAAAGCCCTTTCTGACTAATTTACAACCCAGACTGACAACTCAAAGAGAAGTCGAACCAATAGCCATAATGAACTTAAAGTTTCACGTTCAAATATAAAGAAACCTTTTTAAGAAGACAGACTGATAAGAGTACCTAATTTACAGTAAGTATAGAAAATGTGAGTGACTTTAGTACCCTTTGACAGCAGTTACTACCTAGTTGTAGTTATTCCCTTGTCACCTCTTCTCTAAAGGTGAGGAAGTTCTGCAGTTTCTTATTGCCCAATGTTTAGAGATGATTGCACAATGTGAGTCTTAGTTACTATTCTGATTTCCCCTTTAAAAATTATAATTCAGATTAAAATTACTGAACTGGTAAATGAATTTTTGCAAGTGTTCAGTAGCCTAGGAAACTGACATTTTAAGTATGTGGTAAAATTGTCCTCTCCAAATAGAGGTAACAGGTTTTTTGCGATACTATGAAGGAAAAGTCCAAAATCTGGTTACACAGGTTTAGTTGTGTACTGTGGCAATCACCTTCAGGAAAGGTGTCTCATAACCACTCATTAGACCAAGTCTTCTGTTTTATCATGGGAGCAAAGAATCATTCTGGACAATGTTGAAGGTAATCTGCTATTCTCTGTCTTCTCTGGGGCTTACACCTTTAGTTCACATACAGGTCAAGTTCCCAAACTGTGATATTTTCCTACTCTTTTAAATAGCTGCATCTAAACAATGTAATAGCATTGTCATCATGCAATTTCATTTGTTATGTTGCATATGTGCTGTTTCTTTTGTTTGTTTCAAAGGTGGTGAGTACAAGAGTAGGTGGGATTCCAGAGGTACTTCCAGAAAATTTCATCATTTTGTGTGAGCCCTCTGTGAAATCTTTGTGTGATGGACTAGAAAAAGCTATTGCCCAGCTCAGATCAGGAACTCTTCCACCTCCAGAAACTGTTCATAATGAAGTAAAGACGTTTTACACGTGGAGGAACGTAGCAGAGAGAACTGAGAAAGTATGTATAATCACTTCTTTTAAATTCTCTGAAAGTACATTTCTGAAACCATTCTTGCTTTGAAATATTACTATGGGCATTCACTTTGTAGTATTCCAGTGTAATTTTTCAACATGTTTCCTGTCAAGCATGCATGGTTTTAAAAGGTTCAGAAAATGCTTTTTGTTTTCCCCAAATACATCTCTAGATATGTGTATTTTTTCTATTTTTATTTTCTAATGTGCCATGACTGCTGGTAAATATGGTCTAGAACAGTCTAGGTCTTTGGTTAGATTTCTACTCATGTATTTATTCAAGTCTTCACACGAAGTAACTTTTCTGGCATAACTGGAAAACGGGCTGCATAAGGTGTATGAAGAAGTAAAGACAGTTCATGACAAAGCTATGCCACGTGCTAACAAGTGGCTTAAAATTGAGAGGTAGTTTAATGCTGGAAGGCTGAACACAGCTGAGTTTACATAAGCTGTGGTTGTAGTGAAAATTAATTTTCTTAGTTTTGAAATTGTTTTTCAGAATTAGAACTACACTTCAGTATAAAAACTCTGCCTTTAGTGAAGAACGGTGGCTGCAGTGATGTTACAAACACCTGTAGAGATGTGTTGCTTCTGACTTCACCTCCTGTGTTTTAGGAAGGAGAGAGTAGCTGAACCCCGTGCCTCTTACTTAGATTGTAGTGCACTCAGCTATATATCTCTTGTAAACCTCCTCGAAGTGCCATGTACAACCAGTTTATTTTATTATTTTCAAGTGCCTTTCATTTTATGATTTTGTAACTGCAAGCAACATTTGAATTGCAAAGTTTTTATAGACGTTAGCCTAGATTTGAGTTTGCTTTATATAGCCTTTTCTTAAAAAACCCCAGCAATACTCCATGAAGGAAAATGTTCATAAAATTGGTAGAAGTATGCATAGATCTTACATTGTACAGAAGACAGTTGTTTGTTAGCATATTGTTAAGTTATCTGTAGGATGAAGTTTGTAACGTTCTTAAAGAAAAAGCTGTGTCCTTCAAGCCTTTTTGAAGTGGTTTGTAGTGGGTTTGTAGCTGCCTGTGGTTGACATGTATAATAAGTCACTAGTAGTATGTATTTGCTTTGTGCAGTAATTAAGCTAGTGTTTCTTTAAACAAAAATCAGGAGCCTATTATGATTTGTTTCATTGTTCAAATACAGAGATTTGGAATATTGCCCAACTCACCTATGAGTTCATCCATCTTTGTGTTTAAAACTTAGTAATTGCATGTTCAGGCTCTTTCTATGACTGATGTGAATATGAGATTAGAACTCATTCAATTAATTAAAACCCCCAACCCTTTCTATATAGTATTACATGAGAGACAAATTATGCAGTCTTCCTAGTTAATGCAATACTTTTCAAGTGTGTAAAAAAAGAGAATGTTTCGTATTTCTACTTAAATAAATTAATGAAATATCTAGAACAGGACTCATAAATCAGCACTTAAAATCTGCAAAGCTTTTTGGGGGGTAATATTTGTCCCATCTGGTAGCTAAGAATAGATAACTTACTTTGCGCAGTGACGGCAAAGTACTGCCCAATTTCTGAGGTAGAGGCGACGTGTCTTTAACATCTTACTTTTTGTCTTCTCTTTGTTTAGGTGTATGACAGAGTTGCAGATGAAGTGGTTTTACCAATGAATGAGCGACTTGAAAGACTGATGACTCACTGTGGCCCAGTGACTGGATGTATTTTTGCTTTTTTAGCTGTTCTGAACTTCCTTCTCTTGGCGTTTCTGAGGTGGATGACTCCAGATTCCATTATTGATGTTGCAATAGATGCTACAGGACCTAAGGGTGCATGGACTAAACAGTATTATTTTGGGAAAAAAAGAAGAGTTAAAGAAGAACTTCCGAACTCCTAAATTGCTCAGGTGGAGAGGGAAGAATGCATCAGTCACTAAAGGTTTTAATGCTTGCTGACAGAGACATTACTCTTAAAATTCCTTAGTTTCTTTCTGAAGCTCTTGGAAAGAAACTCAGTTCAATGTGCTACCTCAGTTTAGGATGATGTTTTAACTTCAGTTTTGGATTCATGCAAATTTATAGGCATCTCTTTTGCACTTAAATCTGGAAGGAGAACATGGGTTTTTATATGTGTCAAAAGCCTTGGAAACAAAAATACAAGATTTTTCTTGACGACTTGAACATTGCAGAAAGGGACTTAACGGTGTTTGGGAAAGCAAAACACAAAAAGGATTAGCTTATTGTAGTTCCTACTAATCCCTGATACTTACTGTGATTTTTATTTTAGGGCTTCTTTCAAAATAATTAAAAACCCAACAAAATACACTTTTTTCTCCTAAGATGAAAATGGCACTTGAAATTAATCATAAAGTCCATTACCATGTAAATTTCAGACACTTAGTTCTAGCAGTTGTGTCCCAGTGACAGTGTTTTACTTTCATAGCATTATTATTTTGAAGTTCTTCCCTAGTCACAGTTGCTCATCCTGTTGCTAAATCAAAATTCCATAATGATTTTCTGATATTTTCAGAGGTGCTAAATTTGTCCTGTTCACTTACATGTGTGAAAGCGATGTAAAGCTTACAGTGGTTTTTGTTTTTCAGTACATAGGTGAAGAAGTAGTATTATTTAGAGATAATACAGCCTTCAGAAACATCTCAGGCCTGAAAACTTCCAGCAGACTGTGCCAAAGTGTGAAGTAACGTGTGTGTGAGAGAGCAAAATCTGTGAAGGGCTTAACAAGCACACTTGTGCTTACTTGCTCTCTCTCACGTCCCACCCACCCATCCCTTTTCCCCCCCACTTCTCTTTCTCCTTGCCCTTACTTATGACCAAAGTGGCATTTCAGTTCATCTCTGGGAGGGACAGTGTTCAGGGTGAATGATTTCACCTCATCCACATCAGAGACATTGTCTGGCAGGTTCTGCAAGTGATATCCTGGGAAGGTGTCCCTGAAGTGGAAATAACCAGTGGCTGTGCTTTTCACGAAGAGATTGAGAGAGAGAAAGACAGAGAGAAGGAGCATCTGTGAGGAGTTCTGAGTGATGTGTACGTGGGGCAAGAGGCAGCAGAGCATTGTGCCAATGTGTGTGAGAGGAGGCATTTCTTTCATTTGTGTCAGCCACCTCTAAAATTGCCCCTTGTCTGATGCACTGGGTTAATTTCTTTTTCAAGCATCACTAATGATGATGAGCTTACTATTTTATGACTCTAGAGTATTGTGTGCTGTTGGACACTGTATTAATATTAAAACTGTGCAATATGAAAATACTGTTTCCAAACCCTTGAAGGGTAGTATTTAACACACTACTTCTGCCAAATTCATCTTGTTTGGGTAGAGATGTAATTACACAAGCATTTTATAATTTCACTGAACGTATTTTCATGAAACACAGAAAGATAATGTAAATTATTGCCATATATAAAGTCTATTTTCTTTTACTAGAATTTTTAGCCTTTGATATGTAACATAAAGCATGTGATATTACAATTTGAGTTTTTCAAACTCTGAATAAAAAATGGAGGTCATTTAAAATGGTGCCGGCAAGTGTTAAGGATAAGTGGGTGGAATTAAGCTAATATTTTACTTTTCTAAGTTATTCTTTTTTTTTTTTTTTTTTTTATTCAAGCATTCAGATTTCTAACAACTTTTTGAAAATACTGATTGTCACTCCAGGGAAATGTTATATATATGTACATATGTGTATTTTTAATAATATGTTGTTTGTTGTCTTTTATTTCTGTTTGGTTTCCTGCAACATCTGCAAACACAAATCAAAAGGATTGTGTGTATTCATTCAAAATACTTCTTTCTTTTTTGGAACATTGTGTACTTACGAATAACTTAATAAAATCTTGTTACAGTCTTGTTTACAAGACCAGTGTAAAGTTTATCTAGAGGTTTATTTACCTTTCCATAAAGAATGGATACATCTCATTAATATGTGGGAACATATAATTAGAAAATACAGAAATACACCGCGTAGTGCTGCTTTCCATCACTGGTGGTTTGAGTTCTTAGGAGAAAGATGATTATTAAAAAAACGTTCTGTACAAGCTGCCATACACACCTGACCCATGGCTGGCTTCTCAAATAACACCCCTTGTATTATGCAGAACTCTGTGGGAGTGATTTGCTCACTGGCCTTTTGCAGTGGAGTAAGGGGTGAGTCACAGAAACATTTACAGTTTTACAAAACATCGGTGGGTAACATGAAAAAGGTTAAATAAAATAATCAGAATACTAAAATTACTGAGATAATGAGTGTGGTTAGAAATTAATAACTAGTTAAAAATTTAAAATGTTTCAGTTGTGCTTGTAGGTAACATTTTTGATCATTGTGAAATAGCAGGAAAATGCTGGCAAACGGAGTGATGCTAATGACGCAATGGCTTGCACAGAGCAAAGCCTCTGGTATGAAGGAGGAGGAGGAAGACTTGTATAGTCTTCCCACCAAACTGCAATGAAATTCTGTCCCCAGGCACAAGGAGAAATGTTGTTTCCAATGCATTATGTGCAGACACTGTGAATTAAGGTGTTGATAATTGAAAGTTATAGGTTAAACCATACAATACACCATACAAGCATCGAGTATGGATGTAAGATTAGTCTTTCAGACTGTGTTTAATGGATGTGGATAGATCTGTAAGAAGGTAAATACACTGTAATTTACTTTTTTTGTGGTCAAGTTTTTCTGCATCTGTTTATATTTTTCCCTTTTTGATATTTATTTCTCTTCACTAGTCCCTTTTTTTAATATATGCTTAGGCTTTTAAAAATTAATTGTAAAAGTCTTTCTGGTGCTTTCTGCGTCAGTAAAATACAGAGTATGTAAATAGATAAAAGAATAATCAGTCTCAAAATGGTTTGATATTTTGTGGGTTTTTAATTAAAAATATTTTAATTTTTTTTGTGTTTAATTGCTATCACTAAACTACTCTCATGATATTTGCTGTGCATCATGACACTCAGTAGTATGTTGACTTCCACAGTGTTCCCTAATGACTTGAGCACTGACATAGATAAAAGTTTTTTGGATATTTTTTCAGGGAACAAAACTAAATGCAGGATGTGGTTATGCATCTGAGTGTATTATTTTACCAAAATTATACATTTTTCTTGTAAACCTAGCAGGTAGATTAGGTTGCTGTCAGATCCTTCAACACTGTCATAACTCTGGATATGCTACTTTTGCAGGATTCATCAAAGTTCAACTGTGCATGACTGGTTGTCAACATGCAACGTGCTGGTTCTTCAAGCTGGTTGTTTCAGCAGGAGGGACTGGTTCCCTGAGAACACAAGCACTGGCTGCAGAAGGGAAATTAAGTGCTTGCTGCAATTTGCTGTCTTCCTGCCCAGGCAGCAGCAGGAGTTCTGATAACCAGACCCTACCCGGTGTGATGGGTGGCAGATAGGTGAGATGAATTCCACACTGGCTGGAGAGCAACCAGTGAGTCACTCTCCACATCTCTTTTTAAAAGCAGGAGTGTTGTCAGTGTGCTGACCTAAGGATGCAAGTAAGACAAGGCTTGTATGAGAAGCAGTGTCATTTATTAGATCAAACTGATAGAAAAGAAGTAGCTGAGCTCTGTATGGACATCTTTGTTCTCATCTCTTCTGAGTGTTTCTGACTCTTTGAATACACTGATATTCTAATCCCACCTATATATATTAGAAATATACTGCTCTAATTCAAAGTGTGTGTACCGTAAGAATAGACCAACATGTCTTTGAATTTCTTTGAGATGAGAATCCCTCTAATTTTTATTTCCTTGCCAAATTCTTCAGGTCACATCTGACATTTCTCCCCTAAAAGTTGGATAAAGTTAAGGTGAACCTTATTGAAAATGAGTTGTTTCCTAAACTGGATTGCCTTTTTTTTTTTCTGCTTATTCCTTGCATGTTTGTAAACTAAGCATATATAAACATTACCTTTCCAGTTCTTTGGAGGATCCAGCTGAACTCCTTCTATTAATTCACCATCTCATGACAATTTTTTGGAAGGATGAATATATTTTTTTGGACATTTTGAATTAACAATTTAGTAATTATCCTAAAGGTAAGGAAGAGTGGTTCATAGAGTAGTTTGGGCATCTTGCAGAAGTTCTCAGTGAGGTGTGTTTTTTCTGGAGGGGGCTGACCTGTTCACTCAAGCCTATCAATGGAATTGCGTAATCCACCTCACTCAGCTCACAGCAGTGATGCTCAAAAGAGCAAGGGAAGAACCATGAGAATCCTGTTTCTGCTGTGTCATTGCTCTTCTGTTGTGTTCTGCCTGTTCTCACGCCTACACTATGTTGCTCATCTCTCTAGTTTCAAAAATACTGGAGATTTTCAAGTGATCACACCAGATCTTGCTGTGGTTTACCTGACTACCACCTTCCCCAGCATTCATATTTTCCACCATGCTGTTCAGCTGTCTTCCCACTGATGATTTTCTTCTACATCCACTGCAGTAATTTTCCTAGTGCTCTCGTACACTAAGAGCAGATTAAGAGATTACACAAGTTTTCCTCAAATGACTCACTCCATAATTTAACTGAAAATCTTTATTTGTCTTGTTCTGAAGCCAGGAGGGTGATTTTGCTGCTACACAGATAGAGTTTGTCCTTCTGGAAGAGTCACGTTCCTGTGACTGCTTTCAAGCAGTCAAACTTTCTCATGGGTTTTTAGAGCACTTGGAGAGCTCTTCGGTATTATTCCATTAGGGATAAGAGAATTTGAGTGGAAACCTGGTCTCCAGTTTCTTGTGTTGTTCTGAGTTTTGTGGACATGTACAATTCTACATACGATCTAGCAGGTTGATTGTGAAAGAAGTCAATGAATCTCCTTTGCAACCAAAACCCAGTTTTCTGGTTTTTATCTTAAAAGGTGCTCTCCCTTCTTGCTTACGTCCTGTTGAGAGCCAGTTTTGTAAATCCTACATGAGAAAGATTTTTCCATCATTTAGTCTGACTTTACTTTGTCATGGTCTTAATATTTTTTATGTGTTCTTTTTCTCTGCATCCTACATTTTATTCTTACAGCTTTTAGTATTCCTCTGGCTTTGGGAGGAATGTTTTCATCATCTCAGATTTTTCTGGGCTGACTGATCATCCCTTTTTTTGGTCCACCTTTGCTTGCTAATTTCTCCTCTTTGTTTTCCAGCTGAGCAGAGTTAACAGTTTTTCTGTGATTCCTTAACTGAACTTGACTTGTAATGTAATCCATATCTTCAGCTGTCTTGTCCTGCGGCAAACTGTATTAAAGTAACTAAAAAGAGAGAATTTTCCTCTTTTGGATTCATAAGTATCATAGTTTCTACAGGTATATAATATTACTGTGTAAGGAAGGGTAGATGTAATACTTTTGTAAGGAGTTAAGTTATTGCTAAGAATGTAATAACTTGGTTTAATTCAGAATTTTAGAAAAATTGGTTCACTCGAGAAAATTGCTTGGGGTGTTTTATCTCAGCCTCTGCACGTATTTTATATAGTTTTTTAGTGCTCCTGGGAGGGCTGAGCACTGAAGACAGCAAGGTACTAAACCAGCTGTATTTTTATAAACCAAAAGAAATTACATCTAAAATGCCCAGAGGAATAATTTGCTGTATAATTTCCTTGTGCCTATCCACCACCATCTCTTTCAAATCTCTAAGAGAGGAGTTATCCTGCTCTTTTCCTTGACAAATGTATGAATTAAAGGCTAAGAGAACCTGGGAAAAGAGCGGAATCAAGTAAGAAATAAGTCCTCCTTCTGTGGTGCATATAGGAAAATAGGAATAAATAAAAGTTTAAGATAAAAAGAGATGGAATACATGCAGAAAAAGCCTTTGTTCTCTATGGAAGCCATGTGCCTTCAGAAAGTAAAAAGGACAGTTAAAGAAAGGGTGCATCTTGTTCAATTTCAAATATTACATCTTTGAATCAGTGGAGTATAATGTAAAAATGTTTCTGTTTTTTTCAAAACAGAGAATGCTGTTTGCAAGAGATATCAATAGACACCATTCTTTATCTCTGAATAATGGAAATTTCTTATTGTGCACTTTCAATGTATTTTTCTCCTCCTAGAATAACTTTGACTTCTTAGCCCTGGCTTTGGATATGTGGGGTTATTTCAAATTCTTTCACGATAATGCTTTTCTTTGACATGTTTGCCTTTGTTCTGTATCTGAGTACCAGCAAGGCCTGTTATCAAGATGGAAAAGACAGAAAAGTATTCTTTTTGCAGCACCTCTGAACAATTTCTGCAACTTTATCTATGCAGTCTTTGTAAATGGAACTGCTACCTCGAAGAATAAATCTAATGTGGATGTATAGGCTTTCAGGTGGTATGGAGAGCATCTGTCTGAAAATTAGTTCTCATTTATGTAGGTTTGGAAAGGATTTCCTGATTTGTTTCCTGTATGCAGAGATGTTCAAAATATCCTATCCTTGATATTGTTATTTAGTATCAAATACCTCATACCAAATAAAACCAGGAGGTATTTTTGGTAACTGAGGAACAGCAGGTCCTGAAGGGTTTAAAATAGATGACATAGGATGCCAAGAATAGCCCAGTGCAACTTAGCCAACCTGAGAAACTATTCAAAGAGCAAACCAAAATGGAGGGCAGTTCTATACTCCATTCTTTCACTAACATTTATTTTGCCATTTTTGCTTTGTTCTGTTTCAAGCTCTTAATTAAGATTTCCTTGGCTTTGCTGACCCATTTCTATATTGTTAAAGGCAACAGAAAAGAAGCTGCCAGGATAGCAGAAGAGATCTATGGAATAGTTCCAGGTAAAGTAAATGTTTATTTGCCGCATTTTTGTAACTTGAGAATTTAAATCAGCGAGTTGCCATGAAATAAGGGATTTTTTGCTAAATGCATGGGTAAATGTTCTAACCTGAAGTGCCTCACATTTCTGGGGTCTTTGCAGTGTCAATATGTGTTGGCATGATTTAGGTGTGCAAAATATGAGACCCCAACAATTACCTAGCTGGAATGAGGACAACATTTGCTCAAGCACCATGGTAAACAAAAATATTGTTCTCAGATGCAAGGTATTCTTTATCAGTGGTTACAGATGGTTTTACTAAACATCCAGTTTTACTGCCAGAGAATATTTAGGAAAAAGTTTTAGCACATTAATTTTCTGAAAGGAGATCTAGAAGGATATAATTAATGACTTTATGAATCCAAGCCAAGAATCCTTGTTTTGTTAAGTCAGATGATAAAAATGAATGCAGCTAAAATTGTTCTGAAAAATACACAGCACAAGAATATATTGTATTCCATAGGTTACTTCGTAGGTCATGGTTCTGTTTTTTTTTTTTCAAGTGATTTTAGTCTTTCACATCACTGCCATAATAATGAATAGGCATGTGTTTGCATGCCTGTTAATTCCACTAATTAAAATGACACAGTATGTTAAATTTACTGTTAATGAGGGCTTATTTTCCTAGCTGAAGATTCTTATCAGCATTGTGACATCACACATTTTTACATGACTCATTTGTTGGGCACTTGCTTCATGATGGATTGTGCCATCATGAACAGGCACGTGAACAGCAGCAGAACACAGATGTTGTGGGATGGCCACCCAAAGCAGGGAGATTAAGATCTGCCCAAGAGAAATACTGCAGCCAAGCATTTTTGATAGAGCCTTTATGAAGCCTGTATGTATACAGGCATGTCTTGGTTATTAATTTATTTGTTATTCTCTAGAATATAATTCCAATTATGTATTACTGTCATTTTTTTCCAAGCACCCTTATGCAATCATAGTCCGACACATGGTGAACAGCAGCTTTTCCTTCATTTAGGTTCCTATTCAGGTGCCTTGAAATTCAGCAGGCCATAACATATTTTTATCTGCAAGTTGCCATTTGCAGAAAGCCATTAAGGATAATCTTACAAAATGTAAGATCATGTGATGTTGTTGCTGGGGCACTATATCATATTACAGTTAGAGCTTCACAACCTTTTCTCTTTGCAGTGAAGTAGCACAGCAGCAGCAGGGCTGCTTCATTTATCCATAGGCACTTAAAAAGAGCACCTTCAGTCATGTCACTCCCAGCTGAGACGGGGAGATGTGCCCTGTATGGGAACTATATTTGCCACACGTTTCAGGGAGGTAGGTTGTGTGGCTGGTGTGGAAGTGTGCAGCAGTGTGTGTTGTCCCGAGGCTGTGTGTGCATACACATGCATTGGAAATGCCCTGGAAACGCATGTGAGAACACTCGCTCGCACGCGTTATACTCTGCTTAAAAGGTTAAACAAGGCCCTGTAGCTCTGTTGTCTGAGTAATTCCTGAATCTTCCTGCTGTATAAGGGCTCTGGACTTTGTCACTTGCAATGTCTTCTGACTTTCTGAACTGAGCTTGCCTATTTCAGTCACCAGCATCATGAGAGGTGTGGGGTATTTTGGATGTTTTCAGGAAGATGTTTCTTGGTTCCTGTTTCCATCATTTTGACTGATGTGTCATTCAGAGCCTTGCCATATATTGTGCCAGCTGGTCTTTCCATGCCAGTTTCCTGCCTTAGGAGCCCAGGAAGTGCTCCTTAAAGAAATGGAAACAAAAGTAATAACTATAGTTAAAACTGTGACTCCAACAGCTGAAGTGCGTCCTGGTCCTTGGGTAACAGAAGGAGACTCCTTTGGCGAAGGGTGAAACTTCTGCTGTGTCCTTGGCCTCAAGTCCCCATGGATGTGTCTGTGCCTCTCACTGATTTCTCCCTGCCTTGGGTAACATTTGAAATGGAGATAAATCACCCTTTCCATTCTCTCTGGTGTGCGGCGTAGCTGAAAAAATTAAACAGGACAAGGGTTTCAAATACAGTGCCCATGGGGTTGCTGTACAACAGAGCATGAATGCAAACGCTGGTATTGCTTCTGCCCCGTGGCACTGGAAATGCAGCTGGCCTTTGGAGAAATATTTACTATACACCTTATGTCACAGTATGGTTATAAATTTTAATATAGGACAAGTAAATTTGCTCTCTACTTGAGTGGCAGGGATTTAACCTGAGCTGAATGTCTATGCCTGTAGGTAGTAGCTAGGCTAAAGAATTATTTCTCTTGGCACATAAATAGATTAAGATAAGAAAAAGGGCAAGCAAGCCTACATGAAAGAGTCTGAACAGTTCAACATCTCCAAATTATTAAAGAAAAAAAGTAAAGCCTTCAGGCAGAATTTGTTTTTCCACGTATTTTCTAAAATCTTTCAGTGAAGAGGATGATTAAACCTGTTACATGGTAGTTTGAGAGGGAGGATGTTATTTATGAAATTGTCAGTTCAGGAAATAAAACTGCCAAGGACATGCCAGAATTCATTTGATGGACAAGACGTCCCTGCTATGAGGCTCTTAAAAAAGTGTCAGAGAAGCTGGGATGCAATTTGTGACAAGAGCTCCCCAGGAAAGGTGGAGGCTGATATGGTTTTGAGTAGGAGAATTGCAGGGTTCTGAAGTCTCCATATGAAACCCATCAGCACTAAACTCATGATCTTTGATGAAACATGTTTTTAGCTGTTCTTTTAAAAGTTCTGCCGAGAAGCTTTCATTTAGATCCCTTAGTGAGCAGCCAGCTTTCTCAGGATTGCTGACTCCTCATCTGCTCTGCTGAAATCAATTCATCAAACAGTTTCACCACTGAGCCCACGCTGATTTCAGTCCTGATCTGCATTTACACGTGGCTGTGTTTCCCCTGTCCTCCCAAGATCTGCTTTTGCTGCATACCTGAATTAGCTTCCATGCATTTGCTGTTTCAGGCAGCTGGGCAGACCGATCCCCTCTTCATGATGCTGCCTTCCAGGGACGCCTTCTCTCTCTGAAAACCTTGATTGCACAGGTAAAAGCCCACGAGTAAAGAAAAGGTTGGGAAGCAGGGTGGTTTCGCATGAATTGCATTTATGGGCTGGTGAGCTGGTAATAGACTGCAACATGGCATAAGAAATATGGCAGAATGAATAATAGATCAGCACAAACACCTCTGGGCATGTATTAGTTTGCATAGTGAAGAAGCTGGGGACAAGCCTGGGACAAAGACTATCACAGCTTGTAGCTTGCTATATAATAAACAACTTTGTTTATTTAAAAAATTTAAATTTAAAATTTGTTTATTATAAATCTTGTGCTCTTTCTCAATGATGAATCATGCAACTAGGCTTGAGAATAGAGACAGTAAATATATATATGTGTAGTCTATTAAAAAAAAAAAAACAACAGTTAAAAGCTGTGAAAGTGCATCTTGCTTTTTAGAAAGTCAGCCTGAAACCCTCTGCTCCAAAAGGAACTGAGAGTTGAGGTAAAAGAAAGAGAGGAGAGAATACATGAGAAAGGACTGCTTACGAAAAGGGATAGGTTATGGTTCTTTGTGCTCTGCCAACCATCTTTCTTACCACCTTTGCTTAAACTCAGCATCCTCATGTGGCAACTGTCCCCCTCTCCCTCTTGTCCCCATGGCAACTGCAGGGAAATTAATTCCCTGAGTGTAAAGCTTTTGACTTGGCTATCAGACTTTTTATAGTCAAGGTAAATATCTTTTACCAGAGAGGCCACAACTCGGATGGACAACATCCTCAAGGAGTGGAGCTGCCAGCGTGAAAGCCTCCACTCCAGACATCTCCTGAGGCACAGCTGCAGCTAGAAAAAGATGCTGTTTACAGACAGTATTTGCCCTCCCATTTTCTGATCCCTCTTTCCTTCACCTGCTGACATAAAATGATTTTCATGGAAAAGGAAGTGATGGAGGTTAGAGATAAAAAGAAAGAGGCTTTATTCATTCAGGGATTTGACGGTTTTCTGACCCTTCTAATCTCCATTTATGCTGACCTTACACCACCTGCTTTGTGGAGCACCTGGAGTTGTGGTTATTCACCAGATGCCCTGGTTATGCACTGTTCATGGTTGTACACTGAAGAAGCACCCAGCAGTGTGGTTAAATCATTTAGTTAATTCACCCTTTCTCCTTCTCCTGAAGACATTTAATTTTGAGAGTAAAGGAGGAAGGTCCTTGCTCATGAAAAGAAATCAAGGCAGCAATGTCTGTAGAGCCTGAATTGGAGCTGATTCAACACAGATTGACACATGTAGGGATGAAGCTGCTCATGGAGCAGCATAATCATTGCTCATTGCTTCCCACATAGTTACACTACTAGCCTGAAACTGAGTATCTGTGCGACGCTCAGAAGTCTCTATTGCAGGACCATAGCTTTCAAGAAAGCCAGTGAGGCTCTGGCTCCACAGGGAATGCCTGGACATAGGGAACAATGTAGTGCTGGACATTTAAAACAGCTCAAGAACTCACCAATGCCTGTTGCAATGCCTGAAAAAAGAGTTTGATTTTTCTCGTACAATGAAAACAAGGTTTAACATGAGTGATGTTTGGCAAACAGCCATTGTGAGATCTACAACTTAATCTCCATTTTGTAATGGAAGGAATTGCTCTTTTTCCCAAGATATCAGTGCTTATTCTTTCACTTGAAATGACTGAGTTTTATTTGTTAAATATATATATATACATGTATATATGAATAATGATTGAGAATAAGTCTCCTTATTAGGAGTCTCTAGAAGACATTAATCTTGAAGGAATATGCTGATCACTAAGTATGAAACAACCACACAATTAGAAAATGGAATAATCTCTATTTTTTCAAGGTTTTATCTATTCCCCTAGCACCACTGTAATGCATGAGAAATTTTAACAACAACGTTTACATTAAGAATGTTTCACGTGACTGAAAAAAGATTTTTTTTCTATCATATAACGCTTAGCCTGAAGTGATTACAGTGGTTGCTTTTAATACGGCATCAGGACTGCTGACTTTTTTGCCATGTGAGGTTGCTCCCAGGTACTCATTTCTGTCCATTGCACTGGGTACTGTGCACCAAAAAGCGCATTGCTGCCATCTCGTGAGCTGCCCTGTCTATAGCACATTGGGCAGACACCGACTGTGCTTCAAAATACGACATCAAGAGGAAAATGGAGCTGCTTCCAGCCCTGCTCTCACACGTGGTTGTAAAAGCTTGATTACCAGGAGATTTAGTTGCATTCAGAGGAAAACATGTATCACAACTGCTTTCTCCTTTGTGAATATGTCTGGTTTGTCTTTGTGCAGGAATATATGTGGCAACTGTCAGTTAGGGAAATACCTGTAATAAGGCACTTGTAAATCACTGTTCTTTCTTCCAGTGTAAAACATTTCCTGGATAGTCAGGTAAGAGGAACTGATTTGTGTGTGGGATTTGACTCATCTCTCTTATAGGTTTACCAGGTACTTACTACCTCTGAGTGAAACACACTTGGGTACCCCATGTAGTCAGTGAAAGGATTTTTAGGACACAATTCATCTGCCCTACTAGAAACAGCTGCTTTAGCACAGGATGAATCATATCCTAGGGAAGCCTGTTTCTCCCCACTGAAGGAGCTGCTAGCTCCAGCCGAGCTGCAGATACCTGTGCCAGAAGCATCCTCATTCAGGGAGGTGAATACCTCCAGCTGTAGCTCCTGGTGCAGGACTTAGGGGAATGCCACGCTTATAATTTAAAGAAATGTGATGTCTTTCCTGCAATTGGCAGTGCATTGTAAAGAACCAGAAACAGAAGGCATAGCTTGTAATTGCTCCCTCTTTGACCCCATCACCAGCTGTGGTTTGTGGGGACAAGAACTGAATCGCTGACAGCGCCAATCCAACCTGAGCACTTTCTCTGGACACACACCCACTGGCGTGACTCTCCTGCCATGGGCACCCACACCAGCCCTGGAGGAGCTGTTGTTTGGGCAGGGCTCTCCCCTCACACCCCTGGTCCCACATTGCAGGGTTTCAATGTGAACCTGGTGACAACAGACCGTGTGTCGGCTCTCCACGAGGCCTGCCTGGGTGGCCATGTCGCCTGCGCCAAGGTGCTGCTGGAAAACGGTGCCCAGGTAAGTCCTGGGGATGCCAGTGGGGACATGGGCACCTGGAGAATGGACGCTCCCTGCATCAATGGGGATGTTGGATGGGCCGTCCATGTGGCAGGGCCAAGATGCAGGTGGACATCTCAGACAGAAATGTGGAAAAATATAAGAGTGTTCTGTTTCCCTGGATGACAGATTTTTCTCCCCCTTGTATCATCCCATTATTCTCTTTTGTTTTCCCTTTGTGTGTGAAACATAGTCACGGTTGATGGAAAAGGAATGAAAGATGCTAAGTGAAATAACCTCGAAGAAAGTAATTTACGCCTTTACCCTCCCCCTCCCCCCTCAGCAATGATCACTGGAATTACATCTGGTTTTCTATGGGATGGTTTGGGAGTCTCATGTAAGTAAAAATGGATGTGCTTGAAGCAATGAAACATTTTATCTGCTAATAAAATAACAATTCCCACAGCTGGACCTAAGGCAGAATACATGTTCACAATGGAGATCAAGGAATGGATGAAATATATAAGAATATTTTTATGTCAGCTGGGTTTTCAAGTAAAATTTATATGGCAAGAAACCAAATAGCACCAAAACAGTCAACAGACCTCCAGTGCCTCCAGCAGCTCCAGCCACACCTGCTTGATGAGACTGGGAGGAGGTGAGGGTAGTGGAAATTGTACAAATTGGCACATGCTTGCATGATCCATTGCTCTTCTCCAGTGTGCCACAGAGCTAAACAGATGCAGCATTAGAGATTTGCTGTATAAATTGTCCCCAAGGCCTTGCTACGTAGTTAAACATAGCATAAACAAGGATATGATGTGATTCTCGGGGTGTCCTGTGCAGGGCCAGGAGCTGGACTCCACGATCCTGATGGGTGCCTTCCAACTCAGCATATTCTGTGATTCTATGATTGTGTGATCTAGAGCTCTGCTGTCCCAATGGAGAATGGCAATAGTGGTTCTTGCCAGGTCTTTACATCAGAAGTCAGGGAACAAAATTTTCTGTCTTGCATAGACACACATGCATATCAACTCCTTCAAGCTCCTTTTCTGTTTGGGATTATGTTTCTATGAAAATTTCTTCTGCTGGAAATGTGTTTTCAGGTGAAAGTACTAAACATAAAGTAAATGTTTTCATTTAAAAAGCAAAGCCATTTTCATTTGAGGGTGTTCCACCTTGAGGCTGATGCAAACTAAACAAACTAAACAGTCAAGAAGATACTCAACTTCTTCACATTAAAAAAAAAGAAAGAATAAAAAATTGCATTTTTTAGCAGCTCCAGGAGGAGCATTCATAGCAGGCAGTGTCTCTGCCTTATGGCACTATCTGGGAAAGAGGGCAGACATCAGAGGAGACTGTTATATATGTTATGTCACAACACATAACTCAGAAAGTTGTAAATAAAATAATTCCTGAAAGTACAAAAGACAAGAGTCTCACTCTGGTGCACTTCTGGTGTGCACAGGAGGCATGTTGCAGGGCAGTTCCTCTTCAGTCGGATTATCCTGAGTGTGTCTTGCTGTTGCAGGTCAATGCAGTCACCATCGATGGGATCACTCCTCTGTTCAACGCCTGCTGCAGTGGCAGTGCAGCCTGTGTCAACATGCTGCTGGAATTCGGAGCCAAGGCGCAGCTGGGGAACCACCTGCCTTCGCCCATCCACGAAGCAGTCAAGAGAGGTAATGTTCGGGGTGTGAGCGAAGCCAACAATAACTACGTGACAAATGTGCCTCTTGTTGTTGACAAAGCATTAAAAAAAAAAATTCCATATCGGTACAGATAAACAGGCTTGGCTTTTTCACAGCTCTTGTGCCTCACAGGTGTATCTGGGTGTGTTCTGCTCTGCAGCAGTTCAGTGACAGCTCTCTCTCCACAGGTCACAGGGAGTGCATGGAGACCCTTCTGGCCCATGAGGTGGACATCGACCAAGAAGACCAGCAGCATGGGACCCCTCTCTACATGGCTTGCACGTACCAGAGGACAGACTGCGTCAAGAAGCTTTTGGAGCTAGGTACACCTGGAAAAGGGGCCAGGGGAGAGCTGTGGTGGTGTGAGCCAATGCCACTGCTCTCTCTGAGCTGCCTCTCCACTTAAAACATTGTGGGTTATTTCCATAAGAGTTGTTTGGGCAGTGAGTCTGTGAGACTCAAATGAGGTCATTAAAAATTTCCCCCGTGTTGATGAAGAAATTATGATTTCCTAAGTAAAAAAAGCCCTCTTTATTACAGACACCTCCCTCAGGCTATCTGAATATGAAAACAGAATTCTTTTCCTTTTCTAGCATGATAACAGGAAGCACAGAAAATGCTGGCTAACATTAATGACCAAAATAAACTCTTTCTTAACATAGCAGTTTATCAGAACCATTAACTTCACCTATTCCTCAGTGGATGATGAGGGCAGCAGTAAAGCTGCTTGGAAGAATAATCACTGCAGGTCCAGGCACAGGCTATGAACTAGCATGGATTTTTGCTGTCAGTGTGTATTAGCTGACTTATACCTGCTCAAAATGTGGCCCTGCTGTTCCCAGCCAGCCTGGGGCAAGCATTTTGCTCACTGTGCTTCCACAATTATTACAATGAGATACCTAAAGTTTTGGGTTTTTTTTCCCCCGGCAATTAACATAATCCATGTTAGATTTAATGCTATTAACAATTTTAAAGAGCATGTGGTAGGCTTTAAACATGCATTGGGGTTGAAGGTTGAGCTGCTTATTTCTGAGCATTGCAGACAGGGTTTGGCGGCCCAAAAGACTCTTACAGAGCAGGTATTTGACCTGATGAGCTTTGCAGAGCTGCTGTCGAAAGATGGGGGGAGTCCTGTGTGCCATCCATCCCCTTCAATTATTCAGGCTATGGTCGAAACCAGCCTGTATGATGCAGGTTTGGACAGTTCCAGCTGCCTTTCAGATCTAACAATGAGCTCTCGTTCACCCAAGGAGCCAATGTGAACATGGGGAAGCGATTAGACACCCCCCTGCACGCAGCGGCGAGGAAATCCAGTGTGGAGATAGTTGTCTTGCTGACAGACTACGGTGCTAACCCAAAATACAGAAATGCTGACCTCAAATGTGCCCTGGATCTTGCCACGCCCAACAGCAAAGTGGAGCAGGCACTTCTGCTTCGGGAAGGTAATGGTGTCCTTTCTTCGTCTCATTTTTTAAGTGAAGCAGTATTTATATCCTTTTACCTAAGTAGATTTTCTTAACTGCTTTTATAAGTAATGCTCTATATAAGTTCTCTTACCTTCTCTGCTGCCTTCAAACCTGAAACACATGACACAGAATCTGGTTTGTTGCTAGATCTGCCACCTGGTGCTACGGTTTTAGTGGTAAATCATTCAGTTATTCTGTGCTTTCTTTTCCTGTCTACTGAAGGAAAATCATAAGTATTTACCTAGTGGGACTCTTAGGGTTAAAAACTGCCATGAAAGTTTCTTAATAGATAATATTTTAGTACCACCATCCAGTGTTCAGCCTTGCACCATGGCTCAGTGAGTCAGTGTGTCCTTGGTTGCCAGGAGAAAGCAGAGCTCTTTGCCAGGTGACTCTTCAGCTTCACAGCTCTTCCATGCGGTTTATGGGGCTGCAATCCCAGCACAGACCAGCACTTTGCTGTTTACCTCCAGGCTTCCTGCAATTAATTATCTTTCCAGTTTACTGGAAGAAACCTCTGAGCAGAAATCAATCAGGATCCTCTTGTGCCATTTTCACCTGCACAACATTTGGCCAGAACTTGATGCATCCAACAGCAATACCCTACGGGCTTGCTAAATTAGTTCCCCCCTCCTCTAATCTCCGTGTTTCCCAGCTCACTCACCCCGTTAGTCGCTCTGTGCCCCCCTGAGGCTTTGCCAAGGTGGAGGATGAATGGTGCTACATCCATGCAATGCAGCCTCTCACCTTCCTGAGCCTGCTCACAACCACCAAGGGCCAAAGCATGATGTGCACTAAGAGACCACTTCCAAACAGCTGTCACATGGCAAATTAATAAATGTCAGAGTTGCACATAGGCTTTGTGCCGACCCTCTGAACACAGGTGGGCTTTACGGAGAAAATGAAAAATTGGCTTAATATCCTTCTGTCCTGTTCCCTTTCTCTATGACTTTTCATGCAGAGCTTTAATTTCTCATGTCTAAAACCTTCTGGGAGGACTTTTGTTTGAATGCTTCTCACCTTGTGTGACTGCTGTCCCCATATCTGAGTTGCTCAGGGCTCAGTGGCAGACTGTGTGAGGAAAGGCAGGGCTGCCAAGTGTCCAGCTACTGTTGCCCTGTGTGAATCAGAGTTTGTGTAGATAAAGAAATATCCTAAAATTAATAATTTTCTCTTCCTGAACTTTTCTTTTGATTTCCACTCTCAGCTTGTCACCCTCCTCTCCCTTGCAGTCAGAGAGGCTCTAGAGACATTTCTGTTCCTGCTGACTCTTTGTTTTTCAAGCATGAAGTTTCCTCAGTTTCCTCACCTTCTGTCCCATTTTCAGATATTTTGCGATGCTTAACATGCAACTACCGTATTCCCCTACTTCTGTGTTTCCTGAGGCCCTTCTGTTTGAAATAAGTACCTCAGACTAAAGAGTTTTTCTAACCCCAACTTCTCCACTGTGGTTACTTAGATGGGTCCCTTTAATTGCTCCTCTCACTAGCTATTAAGTGACGTGAAATATAAAATGTGTCTGTTTTCCTAAGTGGTTTAGGAGATGGTAGTTTCTTTCTTCACTTCCAGTGACAGTCGTACAAATGCTCTTTTTTATATATCCCATATTTTTCCATTAATTTCTTCTCAGAGTGGATATTATCAGCCTGTTTAAGCTCCTAAATTTTCCTGCAGTAAAAGCACAGATTATGAAGCTTACCCATAAGATATAAGGACAAGCCTCTAAGCCCACATCTCTACCCATTACTTGTCAAACTCTGCTGTGATTTCTACTGTTTGGACAGAACTGTTTGGACAGAAACTGGAGTGGAAGGGCAAGAGAAGGTGCAAAAACTGAGCACCTCTAGGCAGGTGTAAAGGTTCCACCTGGAGCAGCTCTGGTAAGAGGAAAGCAAAGGGGAGGCAGGGACACATTCACCAGCAAGGTACATTTGCATGTGAAGGCTTGCAGCTGCAGAACCAGTGGAGCCCCATATCCAGCGGGTTTGTGCCTGGCGTGCTACTCACCTAACCTGTGGTGGGGTGTGGTGGGGACAGCTCCAGGGAAAACACCGGGGCAGCACCACTGTGGGCAGCACCATTGTGGGCAGTACTGTGCCAGCCGCTGCCCAGGATGAGTCCTCTGACAGTTTTCCTACCACTCGGCTCCCTGATGTTTAATGAGAGTTTTCACATGCAGCAAGAGAAGAGCAAAAAGACTTGGGTTTTTGTCCTTGTTTGTTTATTTTTTTTTTTTTTTACCCTCAATGTCTTCTTGAACAAAACTTTTGAAGACTTTCTATCTTTGAGACCTTTCTTCAAAATTTTTTCCTTCAGTCAGACTTAGTTATAATTAGATAACACAGTAAGAAAATATTTTGAGGAGCACTGGTGGACTGACTGACGAACATAAATATTCTGAGACCGTGGTATGTAAAAAGGCTAAGTTGCAGTTACTACTTGTGCAGGTACCTGCTGAGACACCAGTGGCTGGAAAAAGCACATTCCATATATATACATATATACAATTAAATGTACTTATCCTTTGTCTTTATCCTCACAAAACTGCTGGGGGTTGTCTTATATCCTGAGCAAGGGCCGTGCATCCCGGAGTGCAGACATTTTATGGTATTTTAAGTATTTACTCAAGAAAAGATGCCAAACAGCCTAGCTGTGCATACAGAAAAAAGATGTTTAGTGCTCAGAGTTTTCAAATTGCTGAACCAACTTGACAACACAAATTAAATATGAACAATAATGTATCTAACTCTCTCTGACTTCAGCAACTCATTATGTAGTGCTTGACATGAGTTGCAAATCCTGCTGGTGTTTGTTGCTTTGAGTCATACCAGTGGTGGGGTTGAGGATGCTTATTCTTGCCTTTCATCTTTCCCCTCAGGTCCTGCCAGCCTTGCCCAGCTGTGCCGGTTGTGTATCAGAAAGCACCTGGGCCGATCCTGCCTATACACAGTCCACAAGCTGCACCTGCCTGAGCCACTTGAGAACTTCCTCCTTTATCGATAAGTCTGTGACTGTCTTTAGACTGGAAAAGAAAGAGGAACAAATGGTTGTTTACTCCAAGATTATTATATCAAAGAAAAAAATCAAAGGCATCATTTACTGTCTTCTGTGATTACCAAACATTAGCTGCTATGTGACAGCGAAAATTGAAAACACCTTTTCACAGGCAGTGAATGGTATTATGGATACAGTTCCCTCACAGTCTATTGCCACATCGATTTACACCAGCCTGAGAAGTTCTAGTACATAAACAGCTCACTTGACACATGTAGATGCGTATGCACATGTCCACTCACCCACATACACACAGAGATTTCCCCTGCATTTAGGGCTATATTTATTTGTGCAGTATCTGTGCAGCTTCTTCCCTTTGTCTATCCAATCTCAATGTCAAAATCAAGGCAGTGGATATTATTCTTCCATTAGTATGTGAAAATGAAAGCTTTCAGTGATGAACATCAGACGTATACAATATACTGCACATCTTTTGTCAGTTTTGATTTTGCATCCTTTCATCTCCTCCCTATTGTCTATTGTAGTCCTGTCAATTTCCATCAGGCTCTGGCTGTCCAGCCACTACACATCCCTGAGTCCTGAGCACAGCTATCCCCAATGCTGACACATCTTGTCCTTGGAAGTACAAGTGTCATTACGACAGCAAGTGCAGGGGTTTGGAATAAACCCACAAAAATATATGAAGGTCTTAAAAAAACCTTTCATGTCTTCTAAAACAAAATACCTCCAAAGCTGTATCACCTGAGATCTGGCTGTGTTTATCACATGAACAATTTTTTTTAGCTTAATTCCAGGACAGAACTGCAAATTTTCATAGGAGGCATAGTAGGTGATATTTCAATGTCCATCCCTTGCAAAGTTTAAAGAAAAGCAAAGGGAAGAGTGCTGCTTTTTTTTTGGCTTTGGATGCTTTGACATTTCTCGAGGTAAGTCCTTGGACTGTGGAGCTGGAGAGAAGCAGGGCCACTAAAGATGATTGTGCATCACCTAAATGTTCTCCTTGTTGGATTTTCCTCACCAAGAGAGGTTTGCAGGCTTGTCTTCTCCCTCACCCCTTATTCTAGAGGCTTTAATTACCTTCCTAGGAGAAAGGATTTTTAGAGTGTTATAACCTTGCCCATTGTGGTATTAGTTTAAATAATGTGAGGATTAGTAGCTTGGAAACAGCAGGGCTGAAAGCAGGTACCTCTTTGAGTTGAGGAATGTGGGATCCAGTGACAGTTGCAGTGCCTGTTTGACTTTGTAAAGGTTTGTTTATTTTTCCTGGGGAAGTTCTTCCAGGGGATGAAATATTTTTTCAGAGCCAAGTTTTGGTAAACTTCTGGCATGAGACAGGCAATGGCGTTCCACTAGTTGCAGTAAAATGGGAAGCAGAATTAAAAGGTGCCTGCCCCCATTTTGCTCAACTTCACAGGTCCAAGAGGCTGCTGACAGATTTTCAGGCTGTGAAATGTAGTGGTTTCTTTACGAAGTAGGCATACTGGTACCAATTTTCACTGCCCATACATCTTAAGTCAGAGGGAATTGGCCTGCTGGAGCCTGGATATGGGACTGGCTTTCAGCAGCATTTAAGCTCCCATCTCTGCTCCAGCAGCAGCAGTCTCTGGTTCAATGCTAATCCCTTAATGCCACCTGAGTTTCTCTGAGACAAAGGTCTAATGTTTCCTGTACTTCTTTATGATTAATTCAGCACAAGTAAGATAAATTGAGCTCTCAGCAGCTCATGAGACTGGACCTTCAACATTACAGCCAAAAATGGGTGCAGTTTCCAGCCTGTGTTTGCACATATTGAATGTTATCTGATGGCAAGAGCTATTGCCCATAAAGTCGTCAGTGACATCAATGACCTTGTATGGTATAATACATCATGAATCTCAGAGATTTGAACACTAAATTCTCAAGAGCCTTTGAAAATCAAATACTATCAAGAAAGAAATGTCTATATTAATCTGATGTCAGCAGATCTCTCTCAGTTCTATCTTTACTGCAAACTCACCTGCTCTGCTTATAAGGTGGCAGTGAGAATACCATCTGCTCTCTAAATAGACAGAGTCTCAGCTGTGTGAGTTGTCAGACTTGCGCTGCAATCAAGGAACTAAGGCAATTCATGGGATCTATTTCAGAATGTGTGATGCTGAATTGATTTCCTGCTGTGATCATCAATGAAAGCAGTATTTCACTTGCATAGGATTTTAAATTGAAAAAATGTATCTCCATTAAGAAAATGCAAAGTCTATTCAGAAAGGTTTATCTCAAGAAGCAGGAGAAGGTGCCCTATATTCATTCCTGATATTAGCTTCTTATCGAAAAATCACCTTACCTTTCCTTCTTGCTGGAGAGATCATTCTCCCTGAAATTCTGTATATCAGGGAGTCTGACAACCTTAATAAATCAGAAGAGAAGTTCAGAAGTCCTGAGATTAAGAAATTTCATTAGAAACTTTACCTAGACTTTCTTGCTCTTATCTCAAAATATAAAGTTACCCATTTAATTCTCATTGACTGTGCTTTGTGTTATAACAATGCATGGAAATACTGAGGAAATAGCTGGAGGAGGTATTTATGTTTTTTTCAAAAATGCCATCTCATGTGAGGATAGCGAAAGACTGGGACAATTTTCTATGAGACTACTGAGTCTTGGCGATTTTTCAGAATGAGTTTGGAAATTATCTGTCAGCTGCTTTTCAGCAGGTAGGAGAAGGGAAACTAATCTCACAAGGTCTCTTCTTCAGAACAAGTGGTGTCTTCTCTGTCATTCTATGATCATTGACTAAAACCAGTTATTTGGGTAAGGTTTGGTTTTCCTGGGGACGCAGACATTTTTATGTGCTGCAGTGTTCACTGCTATGAAGTGCTCTCTCAGTCTCTTGCCCAAAACCTGGCTCTACACATTTCCCTGTAGCTTGAGATTAATTTTTCCCAGAGTTTGTCTGCAAGCATTCTGGCCAATGGGCCACGTCCTTGGGGACATAAAGCAGTGAATATAAATAGGCCAACACATTTCGGGAGGGTTTAATAAACCGTATTTCTTAAGGTAGCTAGGAAAAGAAGTTTAATTCTGATTTGGCTCCCAAAAGATCTCTGTTTTGATCTCCTGACCAGCCTGTGGGGTTTGAGGTGATTTCTGTCTCCTACAGTGCAGCTCTGCTATTGGCATTTAACAATCCTTCATCCTCTCTATGACTCAACTTTTCACAGCAGATCTGCCGGTCCCTAAATTTCTGCCTGTCCAGTTGAATCTGCCATTCAGAGTGTGAAATTAAAAAGTGTAGAGAAATGCTAGAGTGCTGAAACTTGTTATACTGTAGGAGCTGAAATTCCCCTCATCTGCCTTGAGGTGCCAACACCCCACCTTCCCAGGCAGATGCAGGTGTGAGGGAGGCTGTCTGTCCATCTACCTTTGTGCTCTTTCCTCTTATGATGGGACTCGCCTGTGCTGCTTTGGGCAGTGGGACGGGAGGATCATCTCCTCCTGACTGTGTTCCCCCAGGAAACCTGAGCCTGGCGAACATCTTCCTCAAGGCATTTATATTTCTTCTCTCCCCACATGCTAGAAATAAATGTTGTGCTGCCCCTGTGCAAAACCCTGCAAACAGGGTCAGTGTCCCCTCAGTGCCACTCTCTGCCCTCCACTTGCTGCCTGCTCTGCAGGACAGGAGGCACAGGGGCTGCACAGCACCATTCTGTCCCAAGCCTGACCTTCTCCTGCAGCACAACTCTGGTGCTGGCATTTAACACCCCTTCAGTCTTTATTGGATTAAAAATATTGGTGGTGTGTCCCAGCAGGGCATTAGGGCAAGTCCGATAAGAATGAAAATGAAATACATTCCCTGGCTATTAGTTGAAAAATCTGTCTGATGTGTATCCTGGGATGATTGTTCCTGATGCCTTTGTGTAATTTTTTTTTCAGAAATTAGCATTTCCCACTTGCCAATTGCTCCTCACTGTGATTTTTTTTAAAGTTCTGCATAAGATGTATAATATATTATTGTCAAATACAGATTATTCCACACAGAACTTCTACATAATTTGATTTTTATTTCTTTAAAATTCCTTTTTTCTTAAATTTTATACTATTCATAAAAACTCATGATGCACATTGCAAGTAAATGGAAAACTATATCAGGTTTAGAATTAAAAAATCTTCAGTAAAGGTTATGAGGAATTGCAGAAAAAAAACATAATCTGCATATTCCGTTGAGAACAACATCTGGAAGAGGGGAGACAGATGAATCAGCAGAGCATGTCATATCTGCAGGGCTAGCATCTCATTGTCATCATGGAGACGTGGTGGGATGGCTCCTGTGACTGGAATGTTGGAATGGAAGGATAGAGGCTCTTTAGGAAGGGCAGGCAGAGGAGATGTGGAGGAGGCGTCTCCCTCTGTCAGTGACTAGCGGGAGTGCATGGATCTCTGCCCGGGTATGGATGAGGAGCTGACTGACATCTCGGGGTCAGGATTAAGGAGAGGGCAGGGACATTATAGTGGGGGTCTGTTACAGGCCACCTGACCAGGAAGACTGAATGGATGAGGCCCTTGCAGACAGACAGGGGCAGCCTCACATTCACAAGCCCTGGTCCTCGTGTGGAATTCCTACTACCCCGGTACCTGCTGGATGGATAGAGGACAGTAGGGCGTAGGCAAAGCAGGAAGGTCCTGGAATGCCTTGATAATAACTTCCTTCTCCAAGCGATAGAGGTGCCAATGAGGAGAGGTGCTGTGCTGGACTTTGTTGCCCCCAACAAGGAGATGCTGGTGGGGAATGCGAAGCTCAAGGGAAGCCTTGGCTGCAGTGACCACGGAATGGTGGAGTTCCTTAGGGCACCTGGAAATGTTCAAGGCCAAGCTGGATGGAGGTTTGAGCACCCTGGTCGAGTGGAAGATGTCCCTGCCTATGGCAGGGAGTTTGGAACTAGATGATCTTTAAGGTCTCTTGTAAGCCAAACCATTCTATGATTCTGAGAATTTTGCAGCATCCTGCCATATTTTCAGCTGTTTGTTACCAGGGACTTGCTAGCATTATACTTTCTATAGTATATTATACTATTATACTTACACTATATTTTGGTGAATGGTTCATTTTTTGCCAGGTCTACCTGCTGGCTGTAGAGGTTAACATGCCCTAACAGAGTAGAAATTAGACAGAATAGGAAGGGAGGGAGATGTAGAGATTTCCAGAGAAAACTTGTTCTTTCATTTTTTGTCCTAGGAATGTGAGTGAAATGTGGGAGTTTTTGTCTTAGGGAGAGAAGAATTAAAGACTCCACTGGCTTTATGACTTACTCATTTTATGTTGCCCATTCTCCAGCAGCTTCACAAACATGATTCCAAATTCTCCTTTTTTGGTGGGGGGAGGGGATTCTTGTTCTCTGCACTTTTCTTGCACTAGATGCTGACTAAATACCTATTTTACTCTGGTCACTATGAACAAATTGTTATGGGCAGTGACAGTAACGCTGAATTTCTTTGAAGGCTGGTTTAACAATTCCTCATGAGGGTGATAGGGTTTACTAACAGCGAAAACAAGGCATATTTTTGTCACGTTTTACGAATTAAAAACAAAACTATTAAAACATAGTTTCCTCAAACTATGAAAAAACTAGTGTTCCCTTTTCATTCTGTCTCCATCACAATGTAAGTAAGCTGAAATATTTTTAAGGACATTGGCTCAGAGGCTCATCCGTTGCATGTTATTTGTATCTCATTATCCTACAGGGAGATGTTTGCTCTTAGCCGTTTCAGAGGGTGAGTACCTGCTGCCTGGAGCCTGATGTGTATGAAAATCCTTTCACTTTGTCCCAGCAGCTTTGTGCCTTTCATGACTGAGTACCTGTCAAAGACCACTTATCCCCAAATATCCCGGAATAGCTCCTAATTAATGAATATGTTAATTTTTCTTTGCTACTTGTGCTTTCAGGGTCACTACAGATTTACAGCGAGGCATATATATGAAACACGGCATCCTGAATAATTACAGTGACAGGAACACATTTTTTGGGTTGGGAATTTCCAAGACTTCAATGAAAACTTTCCTCTAAAACAATGCCAACAAGTAAAAGTAAAGCCAGCTTGTTTCCACAGGCAGGTTCCCACAGGCTGTTGGTGTAGGGAAGGCAAGACATTTCCCCCTGAGCTGACGCTGCTTTTTTTCTCAAAGTGCTTTGCAGTTTTAGCCCCAAAACACTCCCCTCCCACGCACTGTGGGCAGCCACTGCTGCAGGGCACCACAGCTACTCTTCTGGGTGTCTGGCAGGATGGTACCTCATTTGATTTTATGAAAGCCTTTGAGCTGAAATGATTTACTGTGCAGAAAATGTCCCTGTCTGCTATGCATCCATTGTAAATGGCTGAGAAATACCTGGGCTTTTCATGCCTGCAGCAGCTTGGGAAAAAATACGGGTTTGCCATTGACCATTAAATTACTCATTAGGGATGTTTTTTTCTTTCCTTCTTTTTTTTTTTTTTTGGATATGTCTCAAGCATGTGACTAAAAAGGTTCGTCCTTGGTACACTTTAACAGATAATTCTCTTTGCTGGTACAAATCTCTAGCAAACTTTGTCATCAGAAGAAACGGTAATTTGAGCGAGGGGCTTGTTCCAGATCTTCAGCTGCCTGCCCCAATGCTGTCACAAGAAGAGGTGATGAGAAAATAATAACCACCTTTTCAAGCTGGAGAATGAATTATAGAACTCTTGTTTTGTGGTCTGCGTGCGCAGACAGGTCCCAGGTCTGCTCTGAAGAGGGCAGTTGTGTGGAGAACTGGCCCCTCCAAGCAGTCTGAGGGGTGTGTGGGCTCTGAGAGTGCAGGAGCATACAGGTCTGCCCCTCACTGCCTCCCTGCAGCCCTGCCACGGCAAGAGATGGCTGCAGACCTTTCCCTGCCCACCACCCTCCAAAGGGCTGTTGGGGTCCTAGGGAGGCTCCGTCATTCCTGGTTTGGGACATGCAGATGGTCCTGGGACCTGACGTGGAGTGGCCCGCACCAGGTTAGGTGCAGCCTCGGGGGAGGTTGTCTGGAGCCTGCTGTGCACCAGGGATGTTCCACAGCTCGAGGGTCAGGCAGCCCTGCCACGCATTTCCATCTTTATGCCTCAGGTAAGCCCTGTGCTCCGAACATCAGTTCCCAGAGGTGGTTTCTCTTCTGCAGCAACATCAGGTATTCAGATGAGTGGCCAAGCTGGATACGGTACTAAGACAAAACTTGTATATTTGTCACTGTGCTCAGGTCATAATCCTTTAGGAAGGGAAACTCTTATTTTTACAACATTAGCATTGTGAATCAGCATCCGTTGGCTGTTTCAGAGGATTTCCAGCCTCATGAAAAACAAAAGCCAAGCTGTGCTCAGGGACAGCAAAGGAAACTTCTACTAAGGCACACTACTGCTGCAGATGGCTGCTTACTGCAGTCCCAACTTTGCATTTTCAACACAAAAAATATGGATAGCTTCTGATCCGAGCAGCTAATCTGTCCAACACCAGGTGAGTGGATTTCCTAGAACTGAAGATAATGTTGGGAACAGTTCAGATCCTATGGGCTTGACTATTCTACACACCCTCTTTTCCACTGCACCAAATGCCATCTTCCAGGAGCAGGACTGGGAAACAAGTAAGTTGTTCAGGGGAGCTGAGTAATTTCACCCACCTTAGTAGTATGCTAACAATCTTCACCAAAAGAAAATGGGAGCACCTGCTATGCCTGGGATCCTGCAGGGAACAGACCTAGATGCAGGGTCTTGGGACATTTTCTTTGGCTGCCATTATTGCTCAAGCAGTTGAGCTGGCAGTGTTGCTTTCTGAAGCCCATTTTTGGAAGCCAACAGAAGTTCCAGTTCTGGACAAGGGTTTAGGAGATCATGGGCTAACTTTAGTGTAAGTCCACAAATTGCATTTTGTAGAAGTGATAAGGTGCTGGCAGCTTTCCCCATAGGAAGTTTCTGGGAGGCCGTGGTTGTGAGAACAGCTGGGGTGCCCTGGCTGTTCCCATCACATGCAGAGATGTGAAAAGATGTGCCACACATCTTTTTTTTTCCCCAGAGGGGAATTTCTAGAGGTGAGCTCCAAGGTCTGGAAAGCAGCCTGTGAGTGTGGGTGGAAGAGCTTATTGAAATGTAATGTGCTCGATAAGCAGTGAACATCTAACCGCAGTGAAACTGGGGAAGAGAAGCACCAAGGCAGAGGAAACAATTAGATACCTCCATCCCATGGGCCTTTTTTCACCATTCCATCTGTCTTTCCAACACTCCTTAGCTGTACTGCTGGTGCCTTCTGGTACTGATAAGCAGTGGGAAGAGACAGAAACTAGGGGAAGGCACGGAAAGTTGCTTTGTTTGGGAAGACCCACCATGCAGTGAACATGCTCTGTGAGGGACCTGCCACATGAGTGCTGCTTAGCAGGGCCAATCCAGCTGACCTCTGTGGCTCTGAGCTTGCTTGTGCTACATTTGAGGTTTCTCCACACTGGTCTAAACACTGGGATTAGTGGAAAATTCTAACTGTTTTTTTTCTTCTTTAATGTGACATTTCTGATAAAATTAATGTCTTTGAGGAAGTAATTTTGCTTTCATCGGAAGTGGGTATTTTACACTGGAAAGTTTGGGAACCAAAAAGATTCACCGGAAAACCAAACAATTCCCACTGTTTTTCAAAACTAATAATGAAAAGTTAGAAAAGAGAAAGAAAGATAAATTGAAATATGCTCTATGCCTGGATTTGGGTTTCACTTAAAGTTGGTATTGGACAAGACTACCTTACAGTTTGCCAGGTGCTGGCAGACTGTGCTGAAAAATCACCAGAGCTCTCAAGTACTGGGTTGACACTTTTGCTGTTGTTACATCTACTGTCTGCTTGCTGGTGTGTACTTGTCACATGAGATGTTTCACCACACTATTCACCTGGCAGTGTGGGCAAACCACGATTGCAGCCCACGAGACAGGTCAAAAAACATCCCAAGAATGATAGAAATCACAATGATTCGGAAAAAAAAAACCAAACCCAAACCAAAATTAAACCCACCAACTTTCAGGGTTTAGATTCTTTTTGCCTGAGCAGGAGTGTATACGTTTTAAATACAGTTCAGAAAGCAATGTCAAGATATATTTTGTAACATATGAATATGCTTACACAGATATTCATGGAAAGACAACTGGGAGCAGAGGTGAAAAATGGATTGCTGCTGCTTTTCTCTCTGTGAGGAGAATGCCCCTAGCCCCCTCTTTGCCACAATGAAAATACAATAACCTTGTTTGCAAGCTCTCATGCAAAGTTTGTCCTGCTCCTTGGAAATCTTAGTGTTTCTGCATATCTGCAGTGAATTAAAACACAGATCCAGGTGTTACTGATGTAACCAAGATGCAACCAAGATGCGTTTGATGCTTTCTTCAGGGTTTGTTTGTTTGTTTCAATTTAGAGTCTCTTTTGCTAAGTAAATTGGCCATCCTGCAGAAGTGAACAGTTCCTTGCAGAGGTCTGTCTGGTCCCCAGCCAGGCTGATGGGATGTTTGCAAAGGGAGGTTTCTGTGAGGGTGAGAGGAAGGAAAATGAAAACATTTCATGTCAGAAAAACTGTAAAAGAAGGAAAGTCTCTGGAGGAGAGACTTGATTTGAAGAAAGGAAATTATGGATACAAGAACTGAACAGTATTATTAATTTCTCCAAGGGAGAACTTCTCCACTTTGTGTCAGCTCAAAGATTTCACAGCAGCTTTCCAAAGAAAACCCAGGTACCTCTGGAAATGACGCCAGTGGTTTAGTACTCCTGCGGGCAAGCTCTGACAGATTTAACAGCTGTGATTTAAAACATGGCTGTCCCAGATGTTTGCTTTGCTCACTGGTTGGAAATTACTGGCGTAGAGGAGGATGTGGCATGTGCTGGTGTCTCGGGGCTCAAGTTTACAGGCAGGAGAAGAAAACTGCTTTTACAGGTTTTTGAGCTGACACAACGGACCATGTACTGAGAAAGCTGTGGCATCAGTTTGTGGCCAGTGCTGCCACCCCTGGCACTGGGTAATCTCTGCTCAGAGTCAGGAGCCAGGCAGGGAGAAACAGCTTGGATCAATAGATAAATCTGTCTGAACTGTCTGTCAAAACCCTGCTCTCTGAGGTATAGACACTCCAAAGTTGAGGTTCTGTGGTTCAGGCATCAGGCAATGCTGGCCTTTGTCTGGACTGAAGATGTTTCACCCTGAGCTGTGGCACCCAGAGGCTGTGCAGGACAAGACACATGACAGAGCTCAGAGGTGTCAGAGCTGGGACCCTTGGCTGTGAATTCAGCCATATTTTAAAGTGGGTTTCAGCTGTTTACACGTACACACCTAATTCTCTGCTCATGATCTAAGGATCCCTTTCACAGTCAGTGAAGACTGATTCCAAAGTTCCAATATGTGTTCCCCCAGAGCAGACATCTAAAATAGGTGAGAAGAATCATGGTTTGAAAATGCCTATATTTCCTCATTAGCACTAAAGAAAATCTAGGATTTCTGGCCCTGATTCTGAAGTTAAATTGAACAAATCTTATGTTTTGTGTCCAATTTTCCAAACATTTTCTGTAATTCTGTGGTTTGCATCCTCAGATACCAATGTCGAAATTTCATGTCAAGACAGATTTATCAGCAGTGCATTTTCACTTTTGTAGCAATATTTGTGCTAATGATAATAATAATAAAATTGTTATAAAATTTATCTGACCAATTAAAAAAACTGATTAGCAAGTGGAAAAAAAAAAAGAACCAAGAGAGTAGAACAGTCCATTGAATTACTCACAAAAAAAACTACATTTTTGAAAGAGGAAAAAAAGTGTCTTCTTTCATAAAATATGCTGTAAACAGAAAAAAGTAAAATTAAATATTGTAGATTCCACTTTACTGTGCACTTTTATCCACCAAGGATGGCTGCGCTTGGATAACGATAAAGTTATTTCTGTAGCTAGGCCTGCTCATGTAGAAGTTGGGGATTTATTTGCTATTTAAATGGAAAATAGTAATGTAATGCTTAAAAGCTGTGGTGTGTCCCTGCATTCTGTAAGATGTTTCTAATCTGTATTTGAAGTTCTGTTCTGTTTATCTTGAGATCCAGGTCAATGTTAAAACATATTTCCTTTTTACTGGAGAATTTTCTGCTCGCTTCCAAAAAGGATCAGCAACAAAGGAGATTAAATGAATCAAAGCCTTCTTGCATATTCCAGCTCTCAGCAAGGCTGAGAACACCCTATAGGAATCCCTTGGTTTTGTGGATGTGTTATTTGGGGAGGTTAATTTAGCTTGATGATGCCATCCACATCAAAGTGATGCTTAAGAAGGCTTTAGATGGTAAAACAATATTACAGTGAGCAATGCTATTTGCCACACCAGGCCAAAGCCACACACTTTCTCTGCAGGTATGTCTGAATTGCTAGCTGAAGCAAGAGCTCAAGAGATAATTTACGTCCGTCAAACTCTTGATCCGTGTGTTTTCTAGCTATTCTCTCTTGTAATCTGGCTGCAAATCAGCATAAGGGCATCTCAAATGTAACTCAGAGGAGCACAGCTGTCATCACAGACTGGACTGGGTTGGAAGGGACCTTAAAGTTCATCTAGTTCCAAGCCCCTGCCGTGGGCAGGGATGCCACTCTCTAGATCAGGTTGTTCAGAGTACCATCTCATCTGGCCTTGAACACTTCCAGGGATGTGGCATTCACAGCCTCCCAGGGCAACGTTTCCAGTGCCTCACCAGTCTCTGAGTAAAGAATTTCATGCTAACATCTAATCTAAACCTGCTCTCTTTTGATTTAAAATCATTGCTCCTTGTCCTGTCACTATCTGCCCATATAAAAAGTTCCTCCTTTTTATAAGCACCTATAAGATACTGGAAGGCCACAATAAGGCCTCCCCACAGCCTCCTCTTCTCCAGTCTGACCAGCTCCAGCTCTCTCAGCCTGTCTTCATAGGAGATGTGCTCCTGACCATCTTTGTGGTCCTCTTTGGACCTGGTCTAACAAGCCCACGTTTTTCTGGTGCTGAGGACCCCACAGCTGGATGCATCACTCCTGGTGGGGTCTCATGAGGGCAAAGTAGAGGGCAGAATCCCCTCTCTCAACCTTCCACTCTGCTTTTGATGCAGCCCAGGGTGCCATGCGCCTTCTGGTCTGCAAGTGCACACTGTTGGCTCGTGTCCAGCATCCACAAGAACCCCTGTGTCCTTCTCTTCAGGGCAGCTCTCCATGATTTCTTTGCCCACTCTGTGCTCATGTCTGGGATTGCCTCGACCCAGGTGCAGGACCTTGCACTTGGACTTGTTGAACTTCATGAGGTTCCTGCAGGCCTACTCCTCAAGTTTGTCCAGGTCCCCAGCGACTGCATCCTGTCCTTAAAGAGTGTCAACTGTACCATTCAACTTCACGTCATCTGCAAACTTCCTGAGGCACTTGATCTTGCTGGTCATTACTGCATTTATCTTCTTGGTCATCAGAGAAGATGACAACATAGCTCTGAGCATGCACACTTGGATGCATATGCTGATTCCTTCTGGTGGTGGAAGTGCTGACATGGTTGTTGATACTATATCTGCTAGAGATACAATCATATACAAGATTTGGCAACCTAACCTCTAAACTCAAGCAACACTAAGGGAGAAAAATTGTTTTTCCATTCCTTTTACATGTTACTCCTCAGAAGCAATACCTACACCACTTCTCCGTTATACATTTTTCCCACAACAATTTCAGCGTAGAAAAGGCTGAGACCCAAATGTAATTTCCAGGCTGACCAAAGTGTCAGCTTGCATCTAGCACGGGAGGCCAAACCCAGGAGCCAAGACGTATTCAGGAGGGAGAACCACGGAAAGGGCTGGCCCTGTCCTCACCTGTGCCCAGGCTGCTGTCACTGATTCCCTGCTGGCAAGGTTTGTGGAAGATCTTCAGCTGCTGTTTGCATCTTTTAATATAAATGATTATTTTTAAAGATATGGACAAAGAAACACTAAATATGATTCCAGATCTCTTGCACACGTTACAGAGAGAAATAGCATTGAAACCAAATTTCTTAGGCACAGCTGAGTTAGGGTCCGAATCAGACTAGCATTAACAATTTTGAATCCCCAAATACACAAACACAAATTTTGCTCTAGCAGCCATACAGAAAAAAAGAAAAAATTACATGGTTTAGAATTTGCATGGAAGTTCTGCCTACTTGCACTCGTACGCAAATGGGTAAATACTCAGTGACAGAAAAAGGATTTTGTGCTTGTAAATTATACTGCGTTGGGAAGAAAAATAGTGCAAATAGAGATTATCTGTGAGAACGGACTTTTGCAAACAGACCCAGAGAAACGAGGCAGACGTCCTCCTGACAAACACTGCTCTTTTTTTTTTTGCCGTTAGGTTTGTGATGGTTTGTTTAGGCTGAGAAACTGCTCAAAAATAAAAGGACACTGTTGTGGTACAAAACTCCTGGTGTGACTGTGCCTCAGTGAAATCAGCTGCACAGGGCCATACAGAAAAAAAGCGCGCGGGACTGCAATTTCCACTCCAGGCGGAGAGCACGGGCCCCGGCTGGAAGCGCAGCTCCACAGGGATGCGCTGAGGTGTCTGCGGGACAGGCCGCGCTCAGAGCCGAGCAGCAGCACATCAGCTCTGCTGTTCAGCAGCACATCAGCTCTGCCGTTCTCTCCCCGCCCGGGCTCGGCGCATCAGCGCGGTGCTTTCGCACGGGGCGCAGCCAAGTTGCCTGCAGAGCCCTGGCTAGGGAGCGGGGCAGAGCTATGCGGGCTGTCTGCGCATCCCCTGCAGGCAGAGTTCGCTCAACTAGTTGAACTGGCTCCTTCTGCCTTGTTTTTTTGGCAAACTAAGAATTTCCTTCCTGATAAAAACGAACGGCCGGCGCCCCGATTGGGCGTCGTGTTGGAAAGGATGTGACATCAGGCACATCTCTCGCTTCGCTGGATCGCTGGCTGCCGACCAGGGCAGCCCGGGAGCTGTTTTGTTAAATCCCAACCCAGGTACTCGAGTTTCTGCACAAAGAGCTGCCGGCACCGCGTCCCGGGCTGCTGCAAGGGCTGCTCGACTCATGCGTGCAGAGTCTGCTCCAGAGATCGCTCCGGCCGCTGGGGGCTCACCGGGGACGATGGAATTTGAACTCTGGAAACCAACCACAAAGTGAAAAAACAGCAGTTGGGCAGGCAGGGCTGAGATGGATGATGAGACAACAAATCAAAATGCCAGCAAATCGCAAGGAGTTGGAGGCCAGGCATCTGCAGCGTCTCCATCAAACCCGCTGATGAGGGGTAAGTGACACTCCTGCCTCTCCACGAGCCTCAGCTCTGCCCGAGGCAGCGAAGGGCAGGGGCAGGCTGCAGTGGCTGCTGCTCCCTGTGTCCTGCTTCCAGGACAGGTCCACAGTCGGTCCCACAAAACACCCCCATGCCTTTGTACTTCTGAGGGGATTTTAAAAAGCTATTTCTGTTTAATACTGAAATTTTGGTTGTTTTTCTTGTGTATCATAGAAGAGTGTTTGATTTTGTACTGCAGTATGTGCAAACAGAAACAAATGTAGCACTTGGACCGAAGCACACTGAAAAATAAGTTGCAATGTGGCATGTTTGACTTAAATTAGTGCCAGCAGGAAGCTCAGCACTGGCTCAATTCCTCTTTTTCTTTTTTCTTTTTTCTTTTTCTTTTTCTTTTTCTTTTTCTTTTTCTTTTTCTTTTTCTTTTTCTTTTTCTTTTTCTTTTTCTTTTTCTTTTTCTTTTTCTTTTTCTTTTTCTTTTTCTTTTTCTTTTTCTTTTTCTTTTTCTTTTTCTTTTTCTTTTTCTTTTTCTTTTTCTTTTTCTTTTTCTTTTTCTTTTTTTCTTTCCTTTCCTCCTTACTTCCCTTCTGTCTTTTCTCCTTTCTTTTGATTATTTTAATTTTTGCTTTTCTTTTTTGTCTTCTCTTTCTTCTTTTTCCTTTTATCCTTTATCTTTTATCCTTTCCCCTTGTCTTTAAGATGAGCAGACGTAAGTGGTGGTGTTTGGGCTGAGCTACCAACCCTACTGGATTCTTCTGCAATGGCATTGTTGAGACCAGTGCTGTTGTGGGCACACAATAGTGAACAGTTACTCAGACAAATGGCCTCACTCTGGTCGTTGCTCTGTGTCTGGCCCAGAGCCATTGAAAATATGACATGGTAAAAAAAGACAAGTAATTTAACTCCACATCCTCAGCTGGATGTGTTCCATGTAGCTCTGTTTCTATGAAGTTACTCCTTCATCTAATGGCGAGTGCAGACGGAAGGCGGAAAATTCAGAAAATATGACTTTATGCTGTCCTTGCTCCTTTCCTGGGCTGTTCAGAATGTTTCCATTAATACCAAATAGAAAATTAAGACCATAACCCCAGTGCAAGGCTGATCAGTCTGTCTGCAGTGTAGCCTGCCTGTCCTCATGTGTCACGTATGTTCAGCCTGAGGCTGGGGGAAGAGGGAAGGCACAGCGATATTATTAACGGTAGGAATAGAACCAGTGCACACTGGAGAGGAGCTCCAGCAAAATGGAGGGTGGAAGGAGGGAATCCCACATGGCGCACTGCTGGACACAGATCATTTGGTCCTTTGAAAATCAAAGTTCAGTCCATTCCTTTTGTGTCTGCCTGTTCCTTAGCAGAGTCAATAAGCTCTGCTGGCAATTTCCAGTGGGAATGTATTTGGCTCAGGCTACGTATATCACAAACTTTAAGGGACAGCCTTTGCCTATGAAGAACACCATTTGTAATACTGTTCTGTATAATGCCTTAGGCATTTGTGTCTGCAAATATGAATGCAAGAGCGTACCTTCACTGGAAGGGCTTCAGAGCCCTTTTCAAGCTGCACTGTGCGTGAGAGGTGTGGAAAGAAACCAGCCTGGGGACAGGCACCGAGGGTGCAATGCCCTCACATGGTCAGAGAGTGGAAAAAATTGCTTCAGCCATCACCACAAAAAGCAGTGCTCTAGAAAGGTCCTGTGAAAGCTCTGTTGTGCACAGGGAGCAATCAGAATTTGCATGTGTGCATGGTTATAGCTATAAGGCTGCCTCTGTATATACCACCCTGCCAGTGTCATGGGCCCAAGTGATGGCAGTGCAATCAAATATGACCAGAGGTTTAGTGTAACCCCTGGGCTGGCTGGAGTTTTCTGCAGTGGGAGGGGAGCTAGGTGACCCAATGCCACTGAAAGCCAGTGGGATTTGGATGTCTATATGTTGAACTACTGGGGTCTGACTCAGCCTCCCAGTGGATTAAGGTGCAGATAAATTTCAAATTTGGACAGATGATCTTGTTTCTCTGTGAAAGAGCAGTTGTACATGTTTCTGACAATCAGGAATGCTTGTTGCAGTGGTGGTACATACAATGAACACAGCTGTGTCCCCCACATACACCGGCCTTGCTACTTCACGTGCAGCTGTGGTGGGCAGTGTTTTGAGCACATTCATGAAAGTCACTAGTTCAGGATTTTGAAAGCCCATGGTCAGCTGGAACTGGCATTTGCTTAGGCCTTAATAAAATATACAGATCTTTTATATTCTGACAGTGTGCCTCCTGTGAAGTGTAAAAGAGGGCAGTGAGACATGGAAATCTACTGTACCTCCCTCCTCTTCCAGGCAAGACACATGAGTTCCAGCCTGCAACAGGCAGAAAATAGAAATATGGTCATTTGACAGAAGGTGATGCCCTGGGTCAAGAAACTGAGGAAATTTGCCTTCCCTTCCAGGGGGCTTGCCTCCTTGGCATTGCTTCAGGGTAGAGGTATTTTCTGCAGATGGAGATAGGGCAGGAGAGACATCAGCCTGGGGCTGTGCAGTTCATGGCAGCAGATCTGGAATTATGCCATCACAATTAGTCATCAGCCAGGCCTTTAATACTCCTCTTCCCAAGGTATCCAAGACTGGTGTGATGGACTCCATAGGACTGCACTTCCACCTAGGATAAAACTCTCAGTTTCTCTCAGTTACAGAACTCCTAGCTGGATCATAATGTGTTAGCACATACCTCTTTATTTTTCACTGACATTTATTTTTGATGCTTATATGGTCAATCTTTTAATTCATTGTTAAGACTTGGAAAATATCAAGCTAATGGCCAATCCACAGAGGGCTGGTCTGGCTCTTTTTAGAGTTTCAGTAGAAACTTGTCTTTTTTCAAGCAAGGACCGAATGGATAAAATCCGCACATGGCTATGTCCCTCTTATTAACCAGAATTCTGACATGATGATATAACAAGTTGGTAGATTGCACAAAAGCCTGCCTATATTTGTGGAGCCAAAAAAAGTTTAAGTTGCAGCTCAAAAAATTTTTCTTCAATCTAGATTTTTAGAATTTCCATAAATATACTTCCTTTACAACTCATGCACCTTAGGCAATGGCATTAGTTTCTAAATGGGGAAAAGCTTTTTACATACCCTGGAAACACAACCAACAGTAACATGCAGGATCAGCAAAAACAACAGCACAGTCAGATAAGCATCAATTTGACACACATCACTTAGAGCAAAGCTATTTTAGTCAGTTAATAGTACTGTGCTTTAATAATTGTAGCCTAGTTTGGCTATCCTTATGAACCAGAACCACAGCTTCCAGAACTGGCTGTGCATTTGCTAAAGCCAAAGGACGTTTGTGAACCTAATGAAACTGTGTTAACTGTTGTGGGATGCAGCCCATGGAACATAGAAGGAGGGAGGCAGAACTCAAATAATGCTAATAACAAAGAATACAAATTTCTTTAAAAGCTAATTCGTAGATTCATAGCCTGGTTTGGGTTGGAAGAGACCTTCAAAGGTTGTCTAGTCCAACACCCCTGCAATGAGCAGGAACACCTTCCACTAGACCAGGTTGCTCAGAGCCCTGTCCAACCTGACCTTAAATCTTTCCAGGAAGGGGACATCTACCATCTCTTTAGGCAACCTGTTCCATTATTTCACCTCATTTTCATGTCTAGTCTAAATAGACCTTCTTTTAATTTAAAACCTTTACCATCATCAGCTTATGTGTAAACATTATTTTAAAGAATTATAGTGGCTATTAGGGTTTTTTGCTGAAGGCAGACTTCTTGCTGTTAGGGATTCCATTCCATGCATGTGCTCTATTATAGTTCCTAAGAACCTCAGCAACTCAGCCAGTGACTTGGTCATTGGAGTTTTCTCTGTAGTTAGTGGAAGGAGAGTGGGACATCTCCAGAGAGCAGCAAAATGTCTTTCCACAGGAAGTTGTGTCAAGTGCCCTCTGTAAAGGCTTCCCTTCCTTCCCAGGGGGAACCTGGGACACTGACATAGAGCAGACACTGGGTTTTTAATGCTGGGATGTAAATATCTCCCAGAGGAATTCTTGCTGTCAGTTGGCTCTGAGCCATAAAATCTGTAATACTGAAGATCTCCCTCTATTAATATTGCACGGTATATACGTGCTGTACCTCACTTTGTGGTTTCAACAATGCAGAGAACACAACTATTACAATGCACCACTCACACCAAACACTGAAAACTGAAAGACAAAATCAACAGTAGCACAATTTGTCTCCTTGTACTTTGGTCTCTTCTCATGCCAAGTGTTGTTGACTCTAGTCCAGCTCTGAGCAGGGGTAAATGACTGATCAGCCAAACCCTCCTCAAAACATACGTCTTTTGAGATAATTGGTGAAATGTAATAAGCTTGTGAAAACAAAGGCACTGGAAATAATTCAAAGAGGGACAAGCTCAGCCAAAGCCAGGTGATGTTCTGCATCATCATCTGCACCTGATGTTTCCTGTCTTCTGAAGGGGAGTGTAGCTGCGCAGTGCAAACATGGGATGAGTTAAAAACGCACCCAAAAAGAAACTATCTTCTTGTCTGTCTCCCTCACAGCATCTGCTCCAAAGAAATCTTGGCAGCTCAAACAAAGTAGAAGAGAGGTCACACAGTTGAAGTAAAGTATGCCAGTGAAATAGAGTTTTTAGCCTTTTCCCTGTCTTTTTTTTTGTACAGACTTTGTTTCAGACTGGTCTCCTTTACATGAAGCCTCTATCCATGGGCGTCTGCTTTCTCTGAAGAAGCTCATTGAACAGGTACCTCTCCGCTGGGTTCGTGTGGTCTCTGCAGGGTTTGTTCAGTGGATGAATGCAGTCTGTGCTTTACTGTGAAACTTCCAGGGTGAGCAAATCATGTTAAGCAGGCCACAGTGAAATCTGCATGCCACAGGCTTTTTTGTTTCTACAGTCAGTTCCTTGCCCAGAACAAGCTTTGTGCACTAATTAGATGATGTATTGAACTGTCCTGGGTGGTACTTTAACTGGTACAGGTAGTAGCACCCTGATCACTGGGATCTCTGGATGGCTGAGGGCAGCTCCTCTGTAGCTGCTGTGTATGCCTGTGAACAGTTTTTGGTGCCCCAGCTGAGCGCCAGCTCTGGACGGAGGCATGGGTCTGGTTGAGGCTTCAATTCAGTCATCCAGACATTTGTTTGTGAAGTGCTCCCTCTCCAGAAGGTCAGGGACAGGTAGAAGTGATTTCTGAACTTCACTGCTTTGTTTCTTCAAAATCCTTGGGTTTAACCTGTGAAGGAGTTGATGGAAAGGGAAGGGGCATTGGAGACTCTTCCAGCTTAGTCTTCTGGAGCACCAAGATTGCTAGAATCTTGTAGAAAGATTTGTAGAATCAAACCAATGTTTCTAAGGCAGGGGCTGGCTTTCCTTCAGTGGGTGCCTTGAGGCAAAGAGCAGAAAGTATTTGAAGAGCATTTCAGGATTCAACCCAGTCACACAACCACAGACTCAGTGGGCAGGAGGTCAGAAGGCTTGAGCAGTGATAGAAAAAGCCAGCAGTCACGACCCTGCCAAGAGCTCTAGTAGCAACTTTTCATCACTTTCTTTTATTTCAGATTTTGCTATCCACAGTGTAGTAGAAATCAAACCATGCTGAGTTCCTAACAGGATGTATTGTCCCAATGGACAGTCCACTAAGCTTTCTGTGCTGGTTATCAGTGTGTAGAAGGCATGACCTCGGGTATGCTGTGCCAGTATCCACTCCAGCCAAAACATCACAGCCCCTTCATCCCCTTCATCTGCTTACTTTTTGAGATGAATAGCTCTAGGCAGTTGAGGAAGGTGTGATTACATAAAGCTTTAAAGACAGAAGGGTTTTTTTTTATTGTTGGCTTTTGTATGGGCATTTTAGTAGTTGGTTGTAATGATATTTTCCATTATCTTATCAGGGGAGTGATGTCAATCTTGTTACAGCAGACCAGGTGTCTCCTCTCCATGAAGCCTGCCTGGGGGGTCATGCTGCCTGTGCCAGTGTCCTTTTAAAACATGGTGCTCAGGTGAGTACGTGATGGACAGACCACTGTCTCTGGTTGTATTACCACACTTTAATGTATGTTGTATTACCACACTTTAATGCTAAGTGATGCCATGGCAGAATATCTCTGTGATTTACACTCTGTGCTTAGCTCTGCCTAAGGTACTTATGAAATGCACTTCCTAATAAAGCAATACAAAAAGTACAGACATAAGCAGCAGTTACTATTGTTCTTTAGATGAGGATGAAATGTTCTCATCTTTTACAAGAACAAGGGGAAGTTCATCTTGCAAAGGATTTATAATCCTGCAGCAGTTAAGGGTGTGTTTTATTTTATGCACACATGAATCTTATTGGTATCAATATGCAGTCTTAAGTACAAGCATAGGAATGTTAGGATCAACTGACAATAAAATGGGAAGAAAATGGAAACAAGATGCAAGTAAAATGGTGAAATGGTGTCTCATGGCCACTACTTTTCAAGCTAACATCAAAATTATAATGAATAAGAAAATTAATTCATATGTATGTTACCTTACCATATATTATCTTTCAGTTTAAAATAAAAAAAAAAATTAAACAATAAGGAAGGGCTGCATACTTTCAGCCAAAAATGAACTGTTTCAGGAGAGGGCTATGGGTAGGTGTGTTTCAGCTAAGATAACTGAGAAATGGGCATACATTTAGCTTGGTAGCTCCTGAGAGACCCTGGAGTGGCACTGATCAATTTTTTTTTTTTTTTT